>VUQG01045315.1:74379-104496 GCA_015106755.1 Etia nguti | reverse complement strand
CTTTTTTTGTTTTTTTTTTTTTTTTTTTTTTGGGGGGGGGGGGGTTATGCAATATAGAGATCAGATGTGAAACAGCAAAGTCTGGCCAGTGACTAGATATTCTTTATATAAATATGAGAGATGAGTGAGGGAAATGTTTTAATTAAAAGGGAAAGATATTTTGCAGGTGTTGACTTAGAGTACCCCTCACTAAGAATGAGGCGACTGGTTCCCTTCTGGCATGTGAAGAAGATTTAGCTAATGCTCTGCAGCAGTAGTTAGTCTTTGCTGTTAATGTGATTTAGAAGAGTCATTAACTCACATTGCTTCTCATCATGGTCGCTACATAGAAGGTTTCCTGTTTAAAGAGATGTAGTTACAGGAGATTAGTGGTTCCCAACACTTCTTAGTCAGATGTACCATCTAAGCCCTCTTAGATGGGATGAGATACAACCTTCAGCATTCAGTGCACAAAAAATGTCTTTAGGCAATCCAGTGGTTGCGAATACTAAGATAGAAGTGACTTTATCTAGTATTATCAGCGTTTAGGTTTGTGCCCTTTTTATTTTTACCTGCAGCTGCCTTCTTGTTAAGATAACATTTTATTAATTAGCACTGATATATAGATTTTGTATATTATGAAAATGATTTTTTTCATTTTTCTGAATTCTTTTTTTTATGTATGGTACAACTGACACTGGTTGGAGCCTGATCTAGATAGGTGTGGTTTTGTTTTGACTTCAGGCGTCAAATATTAGATTTCCTTATGCACTAGGCGATTGTAAGTCCCGGACATGTCATGATGACATGTGACATGTCATGAACCTGTCCAGCTTTTACTGGGTGAAAGACTGGTTACACTGTGGACAGGTTGCTAGTGTATTGCAGGGCAAAACAGTGATCCATTTTAACAGAATTTCAATTACTCAATGAGTGTATAATAAATTAAATGATGAGTAAATAAGTAAACAATAAATTATAAAATGAATTCATTTTGCCATTGTAAAATAGTGTATTTTTATTACATTTTTTTTAGAAATTAGAATTTTAAGATTTGTGTTAAAAATGTATTTTACGTATTATTTTCTAATGAAACCAACTGAAAAAATGGCATTATAATGTAAGACCTTTGCTCAGATCCCTACTCACTAATTTATACAGGGGCAAGGCAGCATATGTGCTTCTCCAGGCAGGACAAAGCAAACACTCAGATGTCTCGGCTAAATGGCCTGATGGCCCATTTGCATAGCAGTCTTCTCTTCGTTGACCCATATCACAATAGTGTGGAATAATAAGTTACAGATCTACAGAATCCGTTTATGGGTACAAGGCAACAAGGATGCTCCTGTTGCCTAGCAACTCATGGAGATAAAATTGAACAGCAGTTGAGCATGAAAGTCACTCCATACACTGAGGTAAAAAAAACAAAACACCTTTAGCCTTTAATATAATGGTTTATTAATGATTTGATGCAGGTTTGATTTTAAAACTGGAAACAAGATCCTTAAAAAAATTGCAAATTGTGTATTTTTTTTTTAAGACACATTACTACCTCCTGTGGTGATAAAGGGTATTACAAAAATATTCATACCTTTTTTTTGTGACACTTTCTATAGTCTGTGTTCTTTAAAGCTGCTGGTGTGGAAAAATCATAATGGCATGCATGGTGTTGGTGAACTCTGTCAACATTGCGACAGTGGCTATTCACTGGACTTCATTCCAGCTCTGTCCCACTGAAGGCCAGATTACAGCTTTGATGCTGTAATTAAAATTTCACAAAGGATTTATCTAAAATCAAAACTCATTGCTGTTTAAGTGAGGTGGACAGGTTATTACGTTTCTTTCTCAGCATGATCAGCTTACATCTCAGTGGCTGTTTCACGGGTGCAGATGTACTGTCAGTTGAAATAATCCTCTAAGTCTCTGGTGTATGGATTTGCAGAACAAAAGAACAATAACTAATACTAGTATTTATTCAGGCAATGTGCATTTTTTAAGAGTGTGCTGTCTTTAAAAAAAATGGTCGGCTTTTGAAACAAGTATTTTTCTGTCTGTCTTTAGCCACAGCTTATGATAAAATGGTATTTAGATATTTGCTTTTGGGCTGACTGACTAATAAATGACATCCAGACTTCAAATAATATCTGCTACCATTCATTCCTCACATTGCAATTATAAACTGCAGCAGTGTAGGAGTATCTTTTAAACTGTTCCGATATGTTCCAATGCATCCCACTATGCACTCTATCACAGGAGATAATCAAAGCTACTTAATGTGTCAGAAGGAGCAAACATGCTGCCATACCTTATCAATTAAGTATCAGAGTAAAACCTTTTTCAAAAGATTCAAACAATAGTAATGTTTTTCTCCTATCAGAGCATTCATTTTTTATTATTTTCTTTTGGTGGGATTTATCTAGATTTCATGGGCAGCTTAACTGCAGTGGCTTAATAGTGTTTTGTTATTTGTTCTCTGCTGCAGTGCTGCCTCGGTGCTGTCATTATACCACTTCTGAATCATTGAATTCAGGTCAGCAGGTTTCTGTGGGAAGTTTGCAGCGCCAATTAAATGTCTTCTGAGAATGAAAGTGGTCTGTAGTTGTTCAAGTCACATACATGGCACATTTGTATTGCAGTGTTGTGTTTGAGTTTATGTGAATAGTCAGGCTGCCTGTTTAACACTGAACTGCAGAAATCCTCTTTTTCTCATCAATAACTACTTTCTCTATAAAATTAAATAATCCGATGAATTAAGTAAAATTTGACCAAATTGCATTGCAGTTTGCATTAAATACACAATTGATAAAATGTTAGTAAGCAAACCAATGAAAGACAAATTAGGTTTATGATGAGGTTAAAGACATTAAAGAAAGGACTTGACTGAATAAAGAAACAAGGAATAGTTATGACTCTGGTGGTATCTCTGAGTACTTGTCACCAAGTTATAACAAATTGGCATGTGATATAAACTAAGCTAATACTCTTCAGTTGGTCTTAATATGACTTAAACAATGCGTTAATTCAGACAACACAACACCAATGTGGCTGCACAGAGTATTTTCTGATTAATCAGACTTAGTGTGCAGTAATGTTGCTATACTAAAATTGTCCATTTACATAGCATGTTTTGATGTCTCTGACCCATGTGATAGCAATGTTGAAGGCAGATAATAAGTTACAGAGAATTCATTTATTGGTTCCATCATTTTCCAGAATACCCTTGCAATGAGGATGATCCTGTCGCCTAGCAACTCCTGGAGATAAAATTGGACAGCAGCCAAGCGTGAAAGTCATTCCATAGAGTGAGGTAAAAGAGGATACCATCTTTAGCCTTCATATTATTGCCTATTGGGTATTTGGTGTCCTTTAGTGCCAAAAATTATAATTAAAAAATGAAAATTGCATTTAGAGACAGATCTAAATGAAACCAGAAAAAATGACGAAATGAACCTGAAAATAAAAATAAACCTCAAAAATAAAATAAAGGAAATGGATTCCTTTCATATATTAAACTAACCTAGTGAGTGCAAGGTGTGACGATTTCAGTCTTCAGTCATATGCTTCATCTCTTTTTGCACTATAATTGTTGTCAGTGGATTAAAACCTTGCTGTAAATGCCAAATATACGATTACAATGCTTTCTGTTTGCTAGAGCACGGCAAACCACTAAAGTGCATTTGTCAGTGTTTAATTTGGTTCATTGCCTAAATGAAAAAATGTGCTTTAAAATCTGCTAAAAATAGAATTTGATACTCAAGCTGACATAGTATTAGGGCCAGGGACAACAATTAATTAATATGCTGTGCACTCTGACATGCCACTGGAAATGCTAGTGCTCCAAAACTTGTCAGCCTCAATACTTCAGAGACATGAGGTGATGTGTCACAGATAAATCAGAGTTTCTGCTGGCCAAGTGTAACGTAACTGTTTAATGAATGTACGTATCTATCACATACTTCTTTATTTTAATGTAAAATAGAAGTCAAGGACAGTTTCAAAGTACTTTTCAAGAAGTTGACTGCCTTTAAAGTAGATATACCTTAGTGGAAAATTAATACTATTTACTAGACTATATCTGAAAACAAGTGATAACATATGAGACCATTATGACTGTTGTAAATCACATGAAGGCACTCAATAGCTGTCTCTACTTTAAATAAACTGTTGATTTCTGCATCGTAAAAATCCTACTGTACATACTATTTGTAGATACTGCATACTCTGGCTAGACAAGTGCTCAAAGTGAAGTTTGAGAAAGAAAAAAGGTTCTTTTATGCAATGCAATTTGTCTTCATTCATATCTATTTAATTCGTGTTGACAAAATGATCATTAAAAATGGCCAAGGGTTGTTTTTATGCGATTGTGTTGCTGCATTGATCACCGTCCAAGTGGTAAATTGATCTGTTTTCTATCTTCTTTTATTTAATAATGCAGTGAATTAAAACTGCCAGAGGGCGGTCTTTTTTCCACTCATTTCATATTGTTTCTGGTTGAAAGTGATGAAAATGCTGCTATAGGTTTTAGGGAAACTTGCAAGATTCATTTCAAGATTAATTTCTCTGTAGGTGGAACCAAACAACAGCTATCTGAAAATAAATTTCCCTGAAAAGCCTTCAGTTAATCCAAAGTGCTGCAGTGAGAATTTTAACAGAGATGAGAAAGAGAGGTCCTATATTTCTTCTAATGGCTTCTCTTCACTGGTTCCCTGTTAAATCTAGAATTGAACTTAAAATCCTTCACCTCAAATATAAAGTCTTGAATAATCAGGCCCTATAATACCATTACTCTGACAGAGCACTTAACTTTCAGACTGACGACTTACTTGTGGTTCATAGAATTTCTTAAAGTAGAATGAGAGGCAGAGCCTTTAACTTTTAGGCCCCTCTCCTCCTCCCAGTTTGGATTCAGGAGACAGACGCTTTCTCTAGTTTAGACTCAAAGCTCTTCTTTTTGATAAAGTTTATAGTTCAGACTGGATCAGTTGACCATAAACTTTCCCTTTTCCTCAATTTATGCTTAAACAGGAAATCTACTTTGTAACCTACAACATAACCGCAAAGCCCTCTGAACCCTCTGCAATAATCTACACCGTTATGTTAGTTATGCTGCTCAGATTGCTGTGGGACTTCCTGTTATACCTTTTGATACACTGAACACTTCTTTTCCACTCACCTTTTTCACACCCCATCTGTTTCTATACTGGCTGTAGCTCAGGCTGTAGTGCAGGTCACCTACTAATCTCAAGGTTGGTGGTTTGATCCCCATCTGTCTCCATGCCAAATATCCTTGGGTAAGATATTAACCCCCAGCTGTCTCCAATGCATCCATCGGTGTATGAATGTGTGCCTGAATTTTATATAGAAAGCACTTACATAGAGCATAGAATAAAGTGCTTGTGTAAATGGGTGAATGAGGCAAGTTGTGTAGAGTGCTCAGAGTAGAAGCCCATTTACCATACCAATGCAACATATCATTAAAATTTTGTCTCTTCCCTAGGTTGTATTTTGTCCTGTCTCCCTATGCTCTCCCCTTTCTTTTCTCTCTCTCCTTCCACCTCTTTCCCTGTCCCGCCAGCACAAAGTGATTGCTCACAGGGGATCATCTCATTGTTGGGGTTTTCTCCAAATTAGAGTAGGGTATTAACCTTGCAGCATAAAGCGCCTTCAGGTGACAGCTGTTGTGATTTGGGACTAATAAACCTGAACTGAACTGAAGTGAACTGACTTGAGGTTTGATCAAAATGTAAATCTGTATCCTGGAAAAATGGGTGCTGTATTTCTCTGAAGTTGCAGCTTTGCTGGGAAGTCACATGATGCAGTGTGCACTGTAGAACTACTGTGATACCTGAAACCAAAGATGACCCAGTGGTGAGTCAGTGAAAAAGCTGCAGGGTAATGGGTAAATGCACAGAATTAAAAGAAAGTCTTGTTTTTTTGGATGGAAGATCTATTATGGACTTTATCTACATATTTTAAAAGTCCAAATCATGGATTTTGCAACAAAGTGAATGAGTTATCTAAAATCAGTGTACAGAATCATTATCAGATTCTGACTCCAAATTTCCAAATAGATGATAACAAGGAAAACCAACAAAAATATCAAAAACATAAATATCTCTGGAGAATTAAATATAGGTAATAAAGTGATAGTATTTTTTTTTTATTTATTTTTTTAAAAAGAGGCTCATTCATTGAAGTGATCACAGCAACCATTCGGCCAAGTCAGCCCATGGCTCTACACAGTTAATGTGTTTTTGTCAGTGGGAAAATTCCAGTGCTGCACTGCGTCCCATGTGGTTGTGGTTTGGGTGAGAGGCACAGTAATGCGTTTGTGACGCAAGAGGGAGGAAATTGCAGAAGCTTCCTGCACAACTGTGCTTTTGTACCACTTCCAGGTGGATACCAGGCAAATATAAAGCCAAACAAGACCTCTACAATTCAGCCAGAGAGAAGAAACAACACAACCTGAAGGCTGGAAAGGGTAGTGCATTTGTGAATTTTAAGCCTCTTGAGTTCCCTGAAAGCAAACATTGTGTGCTACAGCTTCTTTAGATAAAGTTTTTGAAGACATACACATGTGGCTTGATGTTCTCCTTTAGAGCAGCTTGGTTTAGGGAAATGTTCTGAATGTTTTAGGATCAAAGATAAATCTGGAAGTTATTTCGAAAGAACTTAGTGTAGACGTTACAGGGAAATTACAGGTTTGGTGCAGTATAAACAACGTTACTTATAAGTCACTGAGAAATTGACTTTTTATGTCCTCCACATAATAAAACAGCAACATGTTTTTCTTACTTCATTACAGGTGATTATGAAGGACAGCATCAGTTTTCAGTAAGACAGATATTGCTCACTAAAAAACTCCCCCCCAAACCAAAAGAGAGTACATTTCAGTGTTAACTTTTTCCACCGTGATACTACGAAGTCACAGGAGAAACAATGTAAATAAAATAATAATCTGAGAATATTGTTAGACAGGCAGAAATATTTGCTGTATATGTAAAGTAACATAATATACTTGTTGTCTGACTTAGTAAAAATCATTATGTAAAATACAACGGTAGTCATTAATAGCATTACTTCAAATTTAGCACAAACCCTCCTTGGAATTAAAGATGGACCAATTGCATTTTAGTAATAAAACATTAAATGTCAAAAAATTCTGCAAACTAACCCAACATGTTTTTGACAATAACATAAGAAATAAGTCATTCTATTCATGACTCATTTTCACACAATTGTCTAAGTAAATAAAATAATGAAGTGATGATATTTTATAACCAAAGGGTCAAAGGTCAGCTGGAACTCTCAATATGAGGACAAAGAGATGCTGATACAGGTGAGGGAGGCTATGATCAGGCTGCAAAACTAAAATTAACCTTTCAGTGAGATAGCAAAAACTTCAAGAGTGGTCAAATTCAACAATCTAGTACATTTCATAAAAACAAAAGCTTGCACTTGTCTGCTCAGCAATAACAAAAACCCTGAAAGACCACGAAAGACAACTAAAGTGGATGATAACAGAATTATTTCCTTGATAAAAAAACAAACAAACAAATATCATTATCAAGGTCTAGAATCAAGAGACACCTTCATGAGTAGAAATACAGA
Source organism: Etia nguti (assembly GCA_015106755.1). Lineage (NCBI taxonomy): Eukaryota > Metazoa > Chordata > Actinopteri > Cichliformes > Cichlidae > Etia > Etia nguti. Next base: position 96,906 of record VUQG01045315.1, on the reverse strand, counting down.
TAATAAACCACTGTTACAATCAAGAACAGAAAGACCAGATTCGACTTTGCCAGAAAACATTTAAAAGAGTCTGCACAGTTTGGATCATGACTTGTTCCTCTCCATCTCCATGCTTTACTCTTACCATCATTCTGGTACAAGTTAATCTTAGTTCCATCTGTCCAAAGAAGTATACCATATCATTTGTCAAACATGCTGAGGTCATGTGTTATGGCATCGACGTGTAGAGCTGCCAATGGAACTGAGTCACGTTTGTTGATGATGTAACTGCTGATAGAAGTAGCAGAAGGAACTTTAAGTGTGCAGGACTATGCTCTCTCTTCAGATCATCCAGCTGAATGCTACAAAACTAACTGGACAGCAATTGATAGTACAAATGGATAAAGATCCAAAGCACACTGCTTACGCACCCCAAGAGTAAAGAAATTGGATATTTTCGGTGACCAGGTAAATCACATGATCTCAGCCAAAACAGTATGGTTTTTATTCATTTATTAAATACAAAACTACAGGTAGAAAAGAAACAAACAAAGTATTAAGTATTAAAGACAATACTTATATTTTAAAAATATGTTATTTTGTAAAATTATTTTTTCATCCTCTTGGATTACTTATAAAAAAATGTGGTGGTGTGCAGAGGAATCTTTACAAAAAATGTCTCAGTTTCCAAACAATAATGGATTGAACTCTGCACAGCCATGGATACAAACTGTAACTTGACCTACTAAGCATTTCAGTGTGTTCAAAATTATTTTGTTTTTGAGAAATGAAGTACAGTTCTGTTATTATTCAATATGAAGATAATATATTAGCTTAATTATTTCCAGTATAAGTATTTTCCCAGAGGGAAACAAATGTCAGACCATGGCACTGTTAATAGCTGCATTCTCCACCCAGCTTCAGTATACAGAAAACAAAACAAACCATCGCAACATTGTTATTCTCAGTTCATTTATTTTAATCACACAGGGGAGTTTTGGTTGGTAATAATAGCCATTCACAATGTGCCATCTGTAACATTGCAATTTAGGTATTTAAATTTAGCTATTCACCTGCAGATCACAGCCAAGCATTTTCCATCTACTTCTATATTTAGATATTCATGTTGCCGACATCATTTAGTATTTTGCTCAAGAGAGCTTTCTATGGATAACACAAACCTAAATTCTAATGTGAACACACAAAATATTTAGTTCGATTGTTAAATATTATCATGAGGTGGTGTTTTTTCACACCAACACTACTGTTCTACTGTCAAAATGTTTCTGCAAGTCAATCAACAAAGACTTGGCTTCATATGGTTTTGTCTTTTTGAGTTTGAGCAGGTTGCTTGGTGCACATAATAAAACAGTTTGAAACAATGCAAGAGCTTACAATATCTCTCTGATGAATCTTGAAACAGCTGTTTTGTATGAAAACACAAGGTCATAGCATAAAAACAGCATTTCAGAGAGATTATGTCATCAGAGAATTATAGTTGTGTGATCCAGGTGTGTTTGTTTATTAGATGGTTACTGGCCTTTCAGGTCAAGTCCAAGTTGTATTCTAAACCTCTAGCTCCATCTAGTGTTGGATCATATTGAAATGAAATGGAACCTACTGTCCAGGGGGGGAAAAAAGAAAAAGAAAAAAAGAGAGTCTCCTGCAGCACCATGTACAACTGTTGGACTAATTCAGCATTTGGGGCACAGTTAGAGTAACTACATTTCATAGGACATATTTTATTTTGTGTTATAATACTGATTTGTATATCAAGTACGTGTATTTCTCTTCTTTTTTCATATACAGTTCCTGTCAAACTCCTAGCCGCCTCAAGACAAAAAAACTTTCAAAATGTTTTAATTATTCCAGATTCTTGAAACCACTGAGTATTCCTAGAAGTTCTTCTGTATTCTTTAAGTTCAGCAGAAGTGAAATTAGGTGTAATGAAAGCCCAATAAAACAAAATAGTCTTAATCTCTAGTTTGGTATCTAGTTCTGAATTCACAGTGATATAATGATATAGAAGGTTAATGGAATTAACAAGAAAAATCCTTATAAGTGGCAAAGAGTGATATTTTTGAAGACAACGTACGATAGAGCAAGCTACTGAACATCCACCAAGGTGTGAATGGGTTATATTCTGTTGATATAAAGCTGAAAACATGTTTGACCTTAGTAATGACTTACAGTGGTTCGAGAAGCAGCTCATTAAAATCTATATCAGTGATTGTTTTAAATATAACAGCTGTCTGTAATATACACCAGGATTTATATCATTTTGTTCTCCTGCCAAATCCTGACATCTGAGAGCACCAAGCAAAGTTGGACCACAGAGTGTGTGTGTGTGAGAGAGAGAGAAAGCCAGTGTTTACTGCGTACTTTGGAAAAAATTTCAAATTACAAAGTAGTAATGTCACTTGTTGAGTATCAAGAGATATGTCGAAAATACCTTTCATTGTTGTTATTAAATACCAAATTAAATAACTAAAACTCAATAAATTAAATCATACTGATGAGCGAAAAAGCACTTGAATTGTAAATTTGCTTTATTTACCTTTGGTTTTATTAGCCATTTAGCACAACTACACTCCGTGTTTTGAAGTCATTTAGACTTCTCAGTCTGCTGTTATTGTCACAGAAAACTGAGATCTGTGTGTCTGCCACAAGGTGTCAGCAAAATCTTAGGGGAGACAAATGTTTGCAGAGAAAAGTAAATGATTGCTGAAATGAACATGAGTCGGTAATTGTAATAAAACAACAGGAGCAGTGAAGAATTGCTCATTCACACAAGTAAGGACACAAAAACACTCACAGTCATCTGTCTAACTATCACAGCTTAATACTGCATATTTAGAAGACTCAACAATACAAATGAGTTTAATTAAAAAATTTTAAAAAAAAAAAACCTCAACAAAAAACAAAAAAACTAAAACATCATAGCAAACAATGTAACATCACTTTTAAGAATCATTTACTGGTATTGTTTTTGTCAATTTTTTCCACGCTATAAAGGTAAAATTTACATTCATTTTGAATAAAATTTTAAATCTTTAAATGAATTTTGACTTCACCTTTGCACACAGAACTGTTGTTTTCTCCTTAATGAGGATTGATTACTGCGATGATTATAAGATTGCTGCCTGAATTTTTAGGAAATGTAATGATCAAATTAAAATACATGACCTGTTTTTTTTTCTCTCATTATTTTTCTTTAACATTTCACTTTAAAGCTTTACATATTTAAGAAGTTATGGGTTAAATATATTTTATGCTTTCTAAACACAAAGAAAGTTTGGTGTAGGCATTCAATAAAGAGATTTCTTGACATAATCAACTCAGGACTACCAACCACTTAAGAAAATTATTGTTCATGTTTATGTCCTCACAACTAAAAATGATCTGCACATTTGCACATATTGATGTCAAAATAACAGTAACCTTAGAAAATGTATGTAGTAATTTGATTTTACTGCTGGAAATTATATCTTTGTATCTGTATGCTGCATATAACATGAATATCAGTGGTCAACTAGATTTTTCTTGAAAAAATGCTGGCAAGATTGCTGTTATCAACAGATGTAGCTACAATATGTCAAATGAAAATGGCCAATACATGATACTGTAGAATGAAAATTAGTCAACACAAAAAAGAAAAACAAAGAAAGCAACATTAGTCTTTTGCCTCAAAAGTTGCGTATTTTCTGGCCTTCTCATTTAAATAAATAGCTGTAATTCCCAAATAAAATGTGTCTAGTTCTTACTGGCTGAATTCTCTATTCAAACCATCTGTTTCCTTCTTTTTTATTCTCCCCTTAACTTGCCTGACTTAACAAACCACAGCCAAGAGGATCCATATCATTTCCAAAGGAATTTAACCATTCACAGCCTCTAAAACTCCACCTACCTCTAAATAATAGCACTTTTTTATAGCCTCACACACGTACGCACACACACATACACCATTCAATGAATGTTAATGCAATATGGTCACAGCCTGGCCAGGGGTGGGGATTGACTTGTTTCCAAACGCTTAATTCAATTTGTCATCGCCATTCAGGGAGGCTCAAGTGGTCTAATTTGTGTTAATGAGGGGTAATAAAGTCATAGGCTCCTATATTACTGCCAGGGGGGTGTAAGCAAGTGTGTGTTAATGGTGAGTGTGTGTGTAGGGTTGGGGGTTGTAGGTATGGTATTGACTTGCTTTGGTCTCAGGCGGCTTGCCTGGCTGTTCCTGTGGCGTGCCGTCCATCAGGACACTGCCACCTCCCCTCTTTCTCTCTATTGTACCCCTAATTAGATTGCCTTTGTTGGGTTAATGCTGCCGCCATCTGGTCAGCCGTCCAAGGGTGTCAGCCGCAGGGTTGAGGTGGGGACCCAAAAAGAAGGGTCTCTGTGGTGAGGGGGCCCTTCTCCTCCCATCCTCCTCTTTGCCCTCCCCTCATTCAATACCTCTGGCTAGGACCATCTTCCCCCTTTGGCTGACACCGCAAGGACCCTTTCACACTTGAAGGAATTAGTGAAAGATTGATATCTCCCACTCTGTGTCATGGTGAGAGGGTGTAGCAACACAGCAGTGAGACTTTCTCCTTGCAGCCTTCATATTGCATTCCCCATATGAACTGCAGGAGTGCAGGTTTCAGAAGGCAGATAAAATATCAGTCTGAAAGGTTATGAGTTGTAGTTTTAAGTAGCTTTGTAGTAAAATAGGCAACAAGAGAAAGTTGTGGTCACACCAGGCATCTGCCAGGTGTTTAAGTGAGTGAATATCTTGCAGGTGGTGCTGAAAATGTAAAATGAACTATGAAGACTACCAACCCTGTTTTCTTGAAATGGCATTTATCTATAATGCAGTTCTAAAGTGTATTGAATAATTATTGCTCATTTGGGCGATACCAAACGAAACAGTAAATTGTTCACTAAGTAGATACTCAAATTGCTTCCATGAAAATATATCCATATATGACTATTATTAAACTTTAGTCATTATGTTTAGAAGAAGAAGACAAAGTTTACACTTTCTCAGCATAGTCCCGCGGAATAAAGATGCAGTCTGCTCTAAACATAAAATGTCAGGTGTAATGGCTGTGAAATATAAGCATTTATACTACAGCATTCACTCCAACAATCACTTTGATATATACATGCGATTATGGGGATTTCTTGGGAAATTATAGTTCATCAGTGGTACAGCAGTGTATTGGCAGTCTGTGGGCAGCTTCACATGCCTACCTGCATGGATTGTCTGTTGTCAGATGGGGGCAGTGTACCAAATATGTGGCCCAATTGGTCTATTGGTCAGCGCTTGCTTGTTTTGTTGTTGCTTCATCAGCCAGCCACAGAGAAGAGCAAAGTTACAAGACAGAAAGAGCTAACATGAAACAACAACAAAAAAGCACCAACTGCAGTCATTGTCTGTACTTTTGATACTGTACTTTTTGATCTTTTATGAATCTTCCATTCCTGGTGAACTCCACTGTCCCCACCTTCTCTGTTTTGGCTAAAAATAAATAAAAACGAATCAGCATTTAGCTGACACAGTGCCATCCACGTCAGGCAACATGCGGTTGGGATTTTAGAAGACTTAACAGGAGCAAATTTACAGTGGGTAGAGTTTGAGCTTAGGCTTAAACCCGGGTAAACCCCCTACTACTTCCCTACTCCTGTGCTTGCAAAGGTTTTCTTTGGGAGGTCCAGTTTCCCCAACGATGGAAAAACATGCTAGGTTAAAAATTTTACTTCCTGGTTAAATAAGGGTAACAAAATTGAGAACTTATTGACTCTTATAATCTACATCGCACAAAGAGTGGAAGAAAACTTTCACGTTATTATTCTTACACAGATAACAAGTGGAAAAGTTCACTGGCCTTTTCTTGGCCTTTTTATGTGCTGCTATTGTTTAACAAGAGAACATGGGGGCAGTAATTTCATTTAAAGAGAAAACAGGATTTTTCAGTATGGATATTATTCTTGTTATTGTAGCCATTCTAATAACAGATTCATAATACCTTTGCAACCCCCAAGTGCACTGTAAAAATCTGGAAAATATGACTCCACTGATACAGACATAGTTTTTGGACAAACAGTTCACTTTGCATAAGAAAACTCACAGGAATTTCCTATTGTTCTATTGAAGCTAATTGCACAACGATCTACCCAAAGGTCATTTTCCTGTTAATTCTGTCAAAAAATATATTATTTTGATCTTTGATTTACTTACTGAGCATATTTGATATTCAGCTGTTTTGGTATGTATCAAATACATTTCAGATCACCAATAAATAAGAAGATAGCAGCGTTGCACAGTACTGTACACTGACACTAGAGAGGTACAGGAATAATGTGGCATCCCAATAGCACAATTTCACATTTGATTATTACTGATACTTTACAGGTAGGCTATCAGTGTTTTATAAGATTCACATTCACATGCCACTGTGAGGCACTATGGTGCTTTATCATTGATGCTTTCAAAGTAACAACATATAGCTGAAAATTTAACTTGTGATGTACAAAGTAGAAATTATAATGTCTCATGTAGCTGATGGTAAGAGAAAGCCGAAGGGGGGAAAAAAAAGAAATCAAGATGCTACACAGATCAAGGCCTCACATCTGACTCTAGAATTCTTGAATAATAGAAATAGCATTTCCTGTAGTTTCTTTGATATATTTGTGTTTCAGGAATGATGGAAATGATACCACGGACCAGTCAATAGTTTGACTGACAAGTGAAACCTGCAGTACTAAACAGACCCAATGGCAAGAAAAGAAGAAAAAAAAAAAATCAAGATACCCAGCAACGACATTTTCCCAGTGACACTTTACTTGTTCCATCAATCAGTGTGTTTGTTTTGTTGCTAATGTTTGTGTTAGTGCACACGTGGATGTGTGTGTTTGATGGAGGGTTGTTAAGATTCTGTTGTTGATGTCTTAAGTCACCCTGCCTCTCTCTTTCAAGCGGAGAGCACAACCCTTATATGACCCTGAGCAGTTGGCTGACTGAAACTCCTTCACGCCTCTTTCATCCCACCCAGAACAACATCGTCCATCTGCCCCCCTGACAGGCCAGGACACATTCTGCAGTGCGTCCACAGAGACATGTACTGAAGTTTACACGTCTATGAGGTTTTTGGTGCAAATTCAGGAAAGTTGAGTAATGTCTGTATCAAAAGTGACAGTTTGATCGTTAACAACAATTAAATCCATACCAAATGAATACGGACATTGCTCTCACACTATCTGGGTGACATTAACTGGTTAATTTGTATGTGTTTTATATTTTACGTCTATTTAGAACAAGCATTAAAGTAAGCAGTGATGGTCACTGCTAATTAAATGACCAAAGAAACACTCCCACCTACAGATATTCAGATGATATTAATGAATATGTATAAGAAAGGGCACTTTCATCCTGATTGACAAGTGAGTGGAAAGAAGGTAAAAGAGAAAAGACAGCACAAATGAGCTTTGGCCTTAAACGAATACATGCCAAGTCTAAATGATCGGTTCCTGGACTGTGTCTGACATGTGATGACGGTCTGTTTACATTTTCACATTTTTTCACATCTTTTTAAAGTGCAGGTAGAGGTATTTCAGTAGCAGTTTAAACTATTTTTCATGTGTTGAGCTGTTTCAACTGACTGGCATCAATAGTAGAAACAAATCAGCATACTGAGAAAATGTAGAGACCATCTGCTTTAAAAGAAGTTAAAGTAGCAACAGTGACACAATGACTAACTCAGCAGCCCACAATGGATTTATTATATTAAAGAAACAACTTTCTTGCACAACTGGGTAATAATGCTCTGTGTATATTCATCAGGAATAATGCATTCCAATCGTGCTTTGCAGACTCTAAGTTTCATTCCTTCCTCCTTTTCAACACATGTCCTGTTAAAATTCACAAAACACAGGAGAGTGAAACTCCAACAGCAATCAGCTTTGAAATGTATTATTTTAGCTGTGAAAGTTTTTCTTGGAATTATAAACTTTGCATAACTTCAGAGCAACTTGGGCCTAAATTCCCTAATCATGAAAGTCAAACTTCATTAAAGCATTTGATTTATCTTTCAGTGTTCAGTCAAGTTTTTTTTTTCCCAGCCACATGCTAAGCACAACCTTCGTGTAATGGTCTTATTAAGAGGGAGGTGGTTTCCAAGCAAACTGGCCCTTGTCTCCAATAGTGAAATTAGGCTTGAATGAAATCAGATACGATTAAGGAACTTATTAGTTCTTGTCATGTTCTTGTGGGTAATACAATAAACACGGCCCTCAAATAATCACAACCAGCAGTGCTGCAATCATACTAACAACTGAATTTCCCTGAACATGTATATCTAAATTACACTGCCTTACCTCAGCTGGACTCAGTGTTATTATAGGTGTCTTTAAAACTCACACATATTGTTTCTAAGGTGTTAAGCAAGACTTCAGAACTGAAAAAAAAACTGAAAAACATTTTCATGGCATTTTTATCCATATACACACTGTCACATTATGAGCAAAACATCGACACTGTAAAAGCGTTAATGAAATCAACTGAGTAATGCATTTTTAAGATGGACTGCACTGCTAAAAGAGTCCTTAAGTCAGAATGCATGGTTTTGAATGATATGGGCTCTTTGGTAAAAGTAGAACTATTTTATAACCAGTAAGAGTACAATCTTCACTGTTTAGAGTATTTTATTACAGCTAAATGATATGATTAGCTGTAATAACATATGTCATGTATCCATAATCATTATGAATATATTAATGTGTAAAATTTAAGGATCATTATATCTTTCATCCCACTATGACCTGAAGCTTGTAACTATAAACAGTAGCTGTAAATCAATCAAGTACATATTGTAAATATTTTTATTTCTGTACATTACTTGATCAAGAGTATTCATTTTATTATAGTGCGAAAGAAAACTAAATCAGTAGAGCTTAGACTTTTTTTGTATATATATCATAAAACAGAACAAAAAAAAGCTACTCCTAGGGGTACCTTGGAGTACTGCAACAATGCTTTTTGATGCAACTGGAAAACAACATTTCTTTATCTTCTTTTTAAGCAATTGTAATTTGCTTAATATCTGTGACCTCTTACACAAGGAAAACGCTTAAAGGCCATCAAGTACACTTTGAGTGTGAAGCCAGTTTCTGATATCATGTGAGACAAAAATCAAGAAAATGGATTTGTAGTTAAAATGTAGTCAAATGACATAAGGAGTGACCCACATCATTTATAAGAGGCATCCTTTTCTGTATTAACTCTGATCAAAACACAGCAAAGAAAAATAGCCTTTTCCAATACATAAAAAAGACTTTATATTAAGCACCCTGAATGCTCAAGTTAAGTAGAAAAGCGCTATATATATATATATATATATATATATATATATATTGATATGTATCATTTACTTTGATAACTGCAGTTGCCTACCTGTGGGACAGTGCTGGATATATAGGTTTTATATAGATTTATATACCAAAAAACATTTTGACCTCTTTGTGAGATATTTGGCTAAACAATACCAAACAATACTAATACTAATAAGGGGGAACCTTATTTAAAAAATGATAACTAATGTCATTTTTTAACCTATGGATCATTTTTAAAAGCACAGTGTTATACATAATGTGAATGCAAAAAAAAATCCCTGCCGACAGTTACACAACTCGGACCACAGGTTTTGAGATCGTTAAGCAAGGTCCTCGGAAAGCGTCTTCACTCTTGTGCAGACACACACACGGATACACACAAAGACACACTATCTCAAGGCCTTTATGGTCTTGTGACGCTTGCAGGGTTAAAATAAGCGTTACCGCTGAACCATATTGTACCCTCCCTCCTCTCTCCATATCCTTTATTCACAGCCGCGTAATTGGTAGTCAATTTGAGCTCCCCCTTTGCCTATTGTGGGCACATTTTGCTCTGACAGAGTGCGGAAGATTAATGGCTACGAGCAGCCAAGGGAGGCTCGCCTCAGCAAGCATGAGCGCCCTAAATTCATTACACCAATTTCCCCCTGTCCTGTGCTCTCCTATACTTGCACCCACAAGAGAGAAAAAAATGGGGGAAAACAAGAATGAAAAGGGATAAAAGCAAAATAGTCAGATGGTGGTGTTGAAAGACTGAAAGAGGTGAAGAAACAAAGGATTAAGGAGATGGCTGCACGTTAGTGATGTTACTCAGGTCGCACACACAGTCTGGCACTGAGGAGTCAAAAGAGAGGTCTGATTTGTTTTAGAGCAGGGTGTCGTCTGTTTAAATTTTAGCCTGTGTTGACTGCTGAAGTAGTTACAGGGACTGGCAAGGCACCAGTTTACCTCCCACAATCATCTGTATCTTTTTCTCCCCACTCTTTTTCTTTCATTTTTTTCAAGAAACAAAATATATGCATGCACATACTGTATGGAACTGTAAACCCAAACTGTGTAATTTAACTGTGAATCTTAACACTTGCAGATCATCCTCGGATCTTTTAAATTTTAGAATTTAGCCATTTTTTTCATAAACTACTGAATTACATGAGCTTAAAAAAAGAGCTTTAAAAATTTGTTGTCGTTTGTTGTTTTTTTTGTTGTTGTTTGTTAATTTATTAATCATGTAAACTTAATATCTAAATGTTCATACTGTTGCTCTGCTTCTACAGAATTGCTGTATCGACATCTAGTCGACATTAAAATGCCTGTCAGGATGTGAAAAAGAGCTCTCTTCCTGTTCCAAGTATTTCACAAGCATTGATGGCACATTTAGATCTTTGTCATTAGCCATGGATCTGTTGGCATCAAGGCCTGGCTGGCTCAGATGAGCAGGAAACACCTTGAACTTGGGAATGATAAGGCTGACCTGTCCCCATTTACTTGGGCCGGCCCATAATTGCAATGATTTATTTCTCCTGTCAGAGCAAAAGGGGGTGCCCCCAGTCCCCCTCAGCATTTGTTTCCCTCCCTCCTTTTTCCTCTTCTCTTCAGTGTTCTCTTTCTGGTTTAACTGAAATAAAATTGGAATTTATACGTGCATATATATGTGTGCCTGCATTTCTCTGTGCTTGTAAATGCTCCAGTACGCCTGAATGCATGCAGCTCTCTGGCCTCGACAACCTATCAACACAGCCATGTGTTTGACTGTCAGATGCTCTGTGCCCCGGGCGATGGCACCACGCCCCAAGGACTCGCAGAGACTGCTGGAAAAGAATCTGTCTTGCAACAGGGCCTATTTCATTGTCCCCCAGTGACAGACCTTGTGTGGACAGTGCCCTGAGTGGATGCCACCGGGAGTTCAGCTAGGCCTAGTTCACCACAATGAATCTGTCTGTCACATGTCATTTCCCGCTGGCTAACCTAACCCACAAAGCAGTGACCACCCAACTCCCTTATGTTTCTGACATTTTCTGTTCTGGTATTGGGACTAAAAATAGAAGGAAGTTCTGCAGATTTTTCTGATTCTTATCTGAATTCAGTTTTGGAAATCCTAACAACAAAAACCGTGAAATATTTTGGATGAAGTCACTCTCTGCAAGAATTTGAACCTAAAATACTACTCCATCAAACCACTGTGGGATCTAGCACCAATGTTTTGGTTGACAGACGGAGCAAAAGATTTCATCATGTTTCTCTCACAACTGCCATCTTTTTATTTGCACAGTATAAAGGGGTCTTGAATTGTCTTGAATCCCCCACACTTTTATGTGGAAATTAAACAAGCCAAATTTTTTATTATTTATTTAAAGTTATGGTTAATTCTTTTCATCCTGGATGTTTGAAAATAACTACTAAGCTACAACTAAGTGCAACCAGTTGTTGCTAAAATCTGCAAAAAAAAATGTTTCCTATCATTGTTAAATGGATTAATTTCATTGCTGCATTTGTTTAAAAGTGAGGTAATTCAAATACTTATATACTATTTAATATCCAGCATCATAGTCTATAAAGCATGTTTGCAGTGAGGACCTCTGAAAAAAAAAATCAGTTGGACATGAGCTCAGAAACACAGACTCTAGGCCCTTTTCCACTAGTGGCTACTCGAATCAGCTCACTATGACTCAACTCGGATCGACTGGTTTTCCATTACAATTTAGTACCTCCTGATGTGCGTGGTGCTTAGCATGGCAACACGTCCGAGTATCTCGCGGCAACACGAATGTTACAACAAAGGTGGATGTCGAGGCAAGAATATACCTGCTACTCAGTCTGTGGCTTTTCGTCAGACTCGGGAACGTTTTTTTTTTGTAGCCGTTTCCCCTGTAGCCGGGTTTCAAAAATAGCGGTCGAGTGCCGCTACGGACCAGCCAATAGGTGGCATGCAGTCTGACGAGTCTGACCAGAGTATGACATGGTAAACTGTCAATGTCTATAGTAAGAATTATAACATGAATGTTAAATCAAGTTTGAGTGTTGGCAAAAGAGCTGGTTAAACCTATAACATTCGGAGTTTCTCATAGATGCTAGATCTGTTAAGATCCCGAATCACTGAAGCACATTTTTGACAGAATGCCACCGACTGTGTGTGTACTGTATGTAAGGATGGGAATTAAGTGGTTCATTTCCTTGGAATTGTTAGTCTGCATGCCTATTGATTACACTTACAGGTTTCACTTGCACTTGTGCTACAATCAGCTAATTTCAGTTCATGTGCCAGAGAAGGGAAAATGGTGGCACAGTGTACGGCATGGATATGGATATTACATTATAAGGACTAGAATGTCGAGTGAAAGTGCAAACTGTATTCAGGATGGAAAGAACTGCATTATGCTGCTAATACAACTTCAGCTCTTTGCAAGCATCTGCACAGACAGCAGGCTAACACTAAGCTAGCCAAGGACACAGAGTGACGTTAAAGCTAAGTGAATGCCCACCCCAGTCCAGCAGACAAACCCTGAACTTCAACAGGTAACAAATAGATGAGCAGTCAGGCTGCAGCCTTTATTTCTAGCTGTTTATATTTTTAAAGTAGAATCACTGTGGCAATTACTTTAGAGTCTCTTTGCAGTAGCTTTCATCTTTGCTTTGTGTAGTTGGCTTTGTGGTGAAAAGTCTTCTTGAAACTTAAAGATTCTTTAATTGCTGACTATTGCCTCTGGAAGGAGGCTTAACTCTGCTTTCCTTCAATATCACTGGAATCTGTAACATGTCTCAATTTCATTTATGTGTCCATGTCTGTCCATGTCCATGTCTGTCTATGTCCATCTGTCCATGTCTGTTAACAATGGCTTGAGCTTGTCAAACTGAGAGGCCAGCAACTGTTGTTGTGCATGTGTATTGTGGATAAACCTCTAATCTTTGATGAGAAACTTGTGGGAGACCAGCATGTTAGACAAGCTGCTGCTAGCTCTACTTTAACTGCTCTGAGTTACTGTTCAGTTACTGTCTGCCAGTTGTGGAAATAGAGCTAGCATTAGCAAGTAAACAAGCTTCAGTGATTTATCAGTGTAACAAAATTTCCTGTCACCTTGCCAGCATGAATAATGTAGAGAATTTAGATTGTACTGTGAAGTAATCAATAATTTGTTTAGCAAAGAATCCCTTTATAGTGGGATTACTTTAACAGGAAAGATAACACCTTGATAAAACAGGCAAGCTGAACAGGTGCAGACTGCACCAGCATTTTCTGATTAGTATCTGTGAGAAAGGTTACTAAATTTAACTAGATGTCTTACTAATACACAACCTTTTCTTAATGTTTTTATTCTGCGTGTAGATATCCACAGTTAACCAGTCACACAGTGCTGTATCTTATGAATATCTATAATACACTTTTTTAAAAACCAAGTTGTATTCTTGTATAATTAGGCCCGGTCTCATCTAAAAGACTTCACAGTACCATAGCACAACATTAGAGCACTTGTCTCTCAGACTGCTGGCTTACTTGTTGTTCCTAGGATACAGAATGGGAAGCAGAGCCTTCAGCTTTTAGTACTGTCTTCTGTGGAACCAGCATCCAGTTTGGTTTTGGAAAACAGACAGCCTGTCTACATTTAAGATTAGGCTTGAAACTTTCCTTTCTGATTAAGCAGATTTCAGGTGACCCTGAAACCTCCCTTAGTTACACTACAATGGGCCTATGGGGGTTTCCATGATGCCTCAGTTCCAGCCGGTCACTGAACTTGGTTTTGCCAGAGGTTTCTTCCTGTTGAAACTGTGTTTTTCCTTCCAACTTTCTCCAAGTGATTGCTCATAGGGGGTTGTCTGATTGTTAGGGTTTTCTCTGTATTATTGTAACATCTTTACCATGAAATATAAATCACCTTGAGATGACTGATTTCGCTCTCTACCAGTGAAATAAAACTGAATTGACAATTCTGCAGCCAGGAAGAAATGCAAAAGGGTGAAGATGTGAACAATGACAAAGTGACATGTTTTAATTGTCTAGTTTTTCTTTTTAAACTGTAATGAAAATGTATTTATTTATCTATGTATCTGTGTCTGTGTGCTCGCGTCTTTGTGTGTAAAAATATGTATACAATAAAATACACACAAAAACTATCCGATAGCTCACTTAAAGGTCTTTAAGAGGCCAGTTCATGGTAATGATTATTTGTGTGTGTGTGTGTGCAGTGTAATCAACCTTTGATGATGGCAGTTGAGTGCAGGATGAAGACTTTCATTCCCAGAGTGAATTCACTTGTCCTAGCCTTCAAAGTTCTTGGCAGATTAACACAGCAACAAAGCCGTGTGATTCGGCCTGCCGTGTAATTTATGTACCTTCTTTGCATCACAGTTTCCACTCTGCACCTGTTCAAAGCCAACAACAAGATCTGTGTCTTTGCCAAGGCTTCTTCGGAGAGAAAGTGACAGTGGAGGTGGGTGCACAGGTCAGAGTTTTTTGTTTTTTTTTTGACCCCCCCCCCAAAAAAAACAAAAAACAAAAAACAAAAAACTGCACACCATTCTCTTATTTTATTCTCTTTCAACTCGAGCAAGAAATTGAGAACCAAAGGGGGTGGAAGGTTTTGGGGGCACTTCCAGGCCAACCAGTAAATCAGTATAGGCGAGATAGATTCATTGATCAGAAAGCAACATAAAAGGCCTCCACTATAGTAATGTAGACAAGGTGTGCAGGTTAGTTTTTCTGCTGCTCACAACTCTATACCAAGCAAGTGTGCAAGGTTCTACTTAACAGCATCTTTTGCAGAGACCTGGAATCAGAAGATGCTACAAATGGTTTTCATTAATGTTAGAACTCACTAGACCTCTGGAGTTGGGAACCATGGGTGAGTGGGAGACGGTTGGGGGTTTGGGTTGTGAGGTTTATTGTGAAAGGTATGGCCAGAGCACCAGTGGGTGTTGCAATGGGTAACAGCAAGTGATCATAAAGATGTCACGAGAAAACCTTAGGAGACAAAGTCTCAATTTCAGCCAAGGTGCTGCCAACCAGATGTGGAGCCATGGAGCAGCAACTGCATCACAACCTGCCCGTCCTTCATGCCAAATCTGAAACTAACAGGCAGAACTTCTGAGCTCTTTTGAAGTGAGTGCCAAGAGGTGTCCAAACTCTTAATGATCTGCAATTTATTACAAGACCGTCCAGAAAGGAGTAAGAGGTCGAAGTTTGTCCGGTGAAACATCTCTTCATCCCCTGTTTTTTCTCAGACCTTCCCATCTCTTACTTTTTATTCCACCCACTCTCTTTTTCCTGCACCTGCTTAACACCTTGACTTCATTTATGACCTTTGTCAAACTGTTGTTAACTGTTTCACATTTCTGTTGCCTTCATAGAGGTGCAGCTGGCTGAGCAAACAAGGGTTGCATGTGATCTTGGTGTCTTTTAGACTTTTTTCCTTCTTCTGGAACACTTTCCATCTGGTGAAAAAAGTCAGAATCAAATAGTAAAGAATAATTAAAAAAACTAAAACAAAAAACTATATGCGAGAGCAGCACCAGTACAGATATTGTTAGGGGTTTAAGTTATATTACTAGTTTAAAACAGACAAAACCAGAATAAAGTGAATAATATAACTAGCATTTTAAGGCTTGGATACCCTAGCATCGCATTTCAATGCACAGGGTGACAATTAGGGTGTTTTTCACATACAGGGTAGTCCAGTATACTTCAGTTGACGTCCCTCATGAGACCATAGCTAAACGTTCTCTACTGGTGTCATCGCTTATAGCAGATAAGAGAAGCTGGTCTTCTAACATGTGGTTCCAATTATGAAAGCATGTACTTTACCAAACCCCTGATCTTACCCTTAACCTAACCAAGCAGTTTTGTTTGTCTGAAAAGTGCAAAAATATGAAACTCCTATCCATGAGATAGAAATTAATTTGACCAGTGTCACATGCAGTTTCAAAACACCAAAAAGACTTGGAGCCCAGTCTAAGGACAAATGAACAGTCTATGGTCCAGGAAAAGATTCACTACTGTATGTCACAACTGTGACAAATGGGAATTTGTGTTTTCTCATTTTACCCAAAAAGTATGGCATTTTTAAATACACATTTAAACTCATTACTATGACTATGGCCATGAAGAAATATAATAATTATTTAAAAGATTAAAAAACAAGCTTATCCCAGTTGTAGACATGATAATATATGGGATTATTAGCTTTTGCACATTTATTATCACAGCTTTATATTTTTACATGTTCCCTGAACAATATGCAGTAAGAAAAGAAATCCCTTTCTGTTGATGTTAAGTGAAAGTAGTGTTTGACCTGAAACTGACTTAGACCAAGACCAGATGGCCTAATTAATAACAATAAAAAAGGCCATGTGAAACAAAGCATATGGACTGGAAATGTCAAATTCTAAGGGGATTGCCCTGGCTTTCACTGAGGCAAGTGTGCAGCCAAAACATTAAACGAGACAAAATGTGAGCAAATTTGTATCCATAATATAAAATTACTTTTCCTCATTTTAACCCCCCACCCCTACCCCCGCTCCATTCTTTTTGCTGCAGCCAAATAAGCCTCTGAGGCTTTGCACAGTCGTGTGCAACAGAAATGCAGTGATGTATATGAAGAGAGAGGCGGAGGAGGGGGGGGCTAAAAAAAAAAAATCAAAGAAAATATCTGGCAAGGAGATTTACAACCCTGGCAAAAAAGTTCCACTGCTGCTTGAGCAGAAGCAGCAGCAGTAAGTGTTTTGAACCTGTGGTCTGACAGCGCAGGAAGGGTGGCAGGGCCGCAGGGAGGGGAGGGTGCCTCAAAATGGCTTTACGACTCTTGTTATCAGGTCTAAATAAATCAATAAAAATCCCACTTAAGGGAAGGTAGCATATTTCATTTATTCAGCTGTTATTGATAACTCCAGGCCATTTGGCCCGCCTGGAGTTTTATACTTTAAAAGTCATGATGCTTCAATTTGTATAGATATGCAGGTTGATTTGCTGCAGGTGTGGGGTTTTGATGTTTGAAGCGCATAAACATGTGGTGTGAAATGCCTGGAAAACTCCACTGCACCCTGTGGTAATAGCAGATTGTGAGTGGTTTTACTCAATTTTTCTTCAGTTAGCATTTTTTAATCTGAAACCCAAATTAAGCAACAGTGTTAAACATGTTTTTTGTATTACATAACAGAGTAACATTGAGGTGGAATGCTGAACAACAAAAGCAGGAAAAAATAAAAAGGTTTTTTATATTGTGAAATTGTTGTGGTATGTTACTCAACCTTAACACACAGTGCTCTTATGAAGCACGCACAAACACTCTATTGTGTCCACCTGTTGTACTCTCTTGATGATTTTTTTAGTGTTCAAAAAAAATTCCCACAGATAACTGAGGACATTAATCATCCATCAAAAAGGAAGCTAAAAGAATTTTGAGATAATAATTACGTAAACTAGTGCATATAAACTGAGGTTTATATTTGCTAAACTTAACTTGAGCTAAGAACCTAATAATTAATGGAACTACCACCTGATGTGAGACTGAAGCATGTCGGAAACATATGCATGCTGTGAATGTACCTTTCTGTGTACTTGTGTGCCAGCAAATATGATTTCATATGGTGTGTTTGTGCATATGTCCAACACTGAAAAATGGATAACGTAACACATGCCTTATCCATTACATCTGTCTCCACTTTTTACTTTAGCTGTTTTGGCTGCATTTACTAGTGTTAAACGCATGCATAGTTCTGAGGAAAAAAAAATATAAACTGCCTGTTTCTTCCTTTCCATATATTGTATTCATTTTAAGGTCCACTCCTTCATTATACTAATACTTACAGAAATTATACTCTGTAAACATGGATCATACTAATCCTGAGTGCAATTTAAAAAATTTTTGCCAATAATCTAACTGATGGTGTGATATATAAATGCACATTGCAACACACGTATTAAAACATCACACAGGACCAATAATGAATTCATATATAATGTTTTATATTAATTCAAAAGCATAATTGCTCATTAGCTAGTTTCCTGATTTTTCCCAATCTTACAAAGGGTGTTCACAGTTGTGTCTTTTTTTGAAGTGTGTCAGAAAGCAAATATGTGTGAATATGTGTAATGTGAAGGGGAAGACCGATCTTTGGTATTCTGTAAATTACAGCCTCTAGTTGTTTTAAGACATAAGGTGGTGATACTGCAGACAAGATGACTAGAGTATGGAAGTTGGGGGAGGCTGCCATGCTACCCACTCATGCCTCTCGCACCCCATGCCTGGCACAGTGGGGGGTTGCTGGATGGCACTGTAGCCCATCTGGCCAATCACTCAAGCAGGGCCGAGGTGTTTTCAAAGGGACCCGGCAGCAACTTGACGCGGGGCTGTCTCCACAGGGGTCAGCGGTTGTCTGGGCACAAGAGGCCAATCTCCTGCTGGCCTTTGAGAGTCAGACATATCAATTCTTGAGTTGTGAGCTCTCTCTGCACACCCTCTTCCTACACACTGCCATCAGCCCTTTCCATGTATAGTACACGGGCAGCCATGGTCTGCTAACGGGCCAGGGTCTGTGACCTTGAGAGCTTGACAAACAAATGAGCAGGGAGCTTGACACAAGACCGAAGCTGACTAACCAGCTTCTTATTTACGGCTTTATTTTAACTTTTTGACTTTTTTCAAGATTGCAATTTTCACATTAGTATCAGATCATGTGTCAGACTAAGATTACAGCAGTGATTTTTACTGGAACAAACATTATTTTAAGGTCAAATAGGGTACACCAAAGAGAGGGAAAAATATTTATTTAAAATACAATACTTTCCAAAGAGTTTTTTCTCAAAATGTGATTTCAACAATACTATGTTTTATGAGAAGAAAATACAATGTATTTTCAAAGCTCTTGATTGATTGATTGATTGATTGATTGATTGATTGATTGATTGAATCTTTATTTTGAACATGTTGAAAAATAACAACAACATAGAATTAAAAAAAGACAAACAAACAAAGCAAAACAAAAGGAAAACGAGCAACCACAACTACAAATAACTTTCATGTTCAAAAAGGAGCAGGATTGATATTAACACTAAAAAATAAAGTTTAAATACACATGTAAAATCTGTATTAAAATATTTGGATTCATTGTTTCACTTGAGCAATAGCATAATTAAGGTGGCTAATCCAATAATTTCTGGCGTTATGAGGATTGCATCATTTTTGTCCTTGTCCGTATTTCAATTTGAGGCATTTCTTAGAGCCGGGAAGGTCAAAGATGAATCTCGTTGAGAGTGCAAGGGAGTGACGACAGATTTCTTTTTACTTCATCTCAAGACGGCGTTTACGAGTCTGTGACATTATCCACAGCGATGAAACCTCACATCTGCACAGCTTTTCAGCTGTTAGAGTCATTCACAGAGACTGTGGGTGTTGGCCTTGAGTTATCAGTGAACTGTAGAGGGCAAATGGAAAATAGTGAAGGCCAAAAAATACAATACAAAAAACTGACATATTTAATGATATCATCAACATTTCTGAAATTAATAATTTTAGACATTTAACATGGATAACTTAATCGCTGTGACTAGAATTTTAAATAGTTATTGAATTAATTAATGAAATGCTCTTGAAATTAAAATGTCAGGAGCTAAGAAAGGGCTGTATTTGTAAAGCTCAAACATTTCTTGTTTCTTGGAACTGATGGATTAATATATCCGTTTAAACAGACTTTTCCTTCCTGTTTAAATAATTCAGCTGTCCTGACAGAGCAATTTCCCAAGACTTAAACATAAAGCCATGGTTTTATAGGGATAGCACAGTTCATAGCAAATGTGTTCTGTGCCACACATGGAACAAAAACCTGGTTTGACTTGAATTAGTACCGAGTCTGACAGCTTTTTTAAAATGTTTTTCCTTTTGAGTAACTTGTGGGGGGTGACCATCTTTAGCTGTACATAAACATTTTCAACAAGTATTTTTTAAGTGAACAATCTATGAAAATTTTCTATAACTAAGGCAAGATTTTTGTTAAACTAAGGACCTGACTTTGCAGCAGTAAGAGCTGTACATCTGTAAACGCAGAGGACAGGAATCACATCTCTCACATCAGACAAGGGAAAGCCGGTTTACTGTCTCATTCTTGTCCAATTTGTACCGGATAGTGTACGTAAAAGTATTAACAAGTGTATCGCACTTTCTAGCCTGGAGACAACATGTTCCCACTTTTAACACATTTATAATCAGTTAGTCCCACACACTGTATATTATATACAGATGCATATATAGCCATAATCATGTTAACCTTTGGTTTATGAATTCCAATAAGCCTTAAGCTAATGGTTGTGGGTGTGGACATTTTGGAGCTCGGAAGCCACTGTGACGAGTAAGGGACAGGTCTGACTGAGAAACCAGTAGACATTATATACTTGTGGTAGCAACTTTTCAGACACAAGATAATCTTACCTCACAGCATCCAATTTTATCTTCCCTTTGGCCCTAATAGGGACAATAATTTAAAAAATGAGCTATATATTGTTTTCAGTGACATGCAGAACTATCAACTGAGACCATAAACTCATCAGAGAAGTACTTAAAGATGTAAACAAATCAAGTCAGAAGTAAGTTTATTTTTTCACAGAGTTCCATACAAGCAGACTTTGTCTTGAATCCAAAGGAGTCGATCCCGCCTTAATTTTTCAGACACTATGTTCAATTTTATACATGATTTGTTAAGGAGAAATGTTTTTGCAGTTAGCTCAAGTAACACAATCACAGAGAAGGTTCTCTGACATCTTCATGACTCTGGATCTGAATGACTGTAAGCTCAAGAGTGCTCGTCTTTTCTGTAGTTGACCTTAGGGTATCAATTTTGGAGGACATTCAGTGAGAAGAGAATATCTCTACTGGGATTACTACAGTTTCACATTATTGCTATGTATCGTGGAAGAGTTAACAATCAGCACAGCCAGAAGCAGAGATTCTCTACTGCTATACATGTCAGGGAACTGGCTCTGTTGTCAGCATTCCCCTTCTGCTCTCCTCTTTCAGCTGCCCAGTCGCTCAGTGCGCCCTCTTTTCGAGATGATCATGAATCATGGAAATTGATTATGCTGTCACATCTCAAATCCCCGTGCCCAGGGCTTGACCGCAGAGTATGTGACTGTAGGTCGGTCAAGCCTGCTTAAGGGATGCACTGCTGGCTGCCCTGAAGAAAGACCAGTCAGCTGCACTGCCCCTGCAGGGTCATGCAGCTTCCTACCGAATGAAAGAAGATCACTCACATTGACAGAAAGGAATGAAGACGTCCCGCTTAAAATACCAAAGTCTAGTCATCCTCACTCAGTTTGCTCCTGACTGCTTGCTGCCCTTCCATGTCCTCATCACCACTTTCCTTGTGTCATCTGTCTTTATCAGTACACCATGCTAATGACCTCATCCATGACTACATATCATTCCTCACTGACTTCCACTCAAATTCTTTGTGGAGTCTTGAGTAACATTCGAGGGACCAAAGGGCATCATGGGGTTTTGAATGTCTGCCTTATCACATATGTGAGAAAGGCAAGACTAATTCAGGAAAGAAAATGAGAACATTAGTCCCTTCACAGTCTACACGGTAAAGAAATAGAAGGTCAGTGTTAACTTACAGTAAAATGGCATTTGGGTTAGTCAGCATTGCATTGTTATCTTAAAATGTAGAGTACTTATGTAATCCATAATAACCCTTTTTTATAAAAATGCTCTGTTTAGTCTTCTATGAACTATGAGAAGCTGTCAGCTTTTTGTTATAATTCTTCTATTTTAGTATTTTTGAAAATCCTCCTGGAGGTAACATTTTAACACCTAACCTGAAGTTGAGTGCTGGTCAGGTGCAGTTAATTGTTTCAGGAGGTCACTCATAGTTGTCCATTCCTAGTTTTAAAGCCAGATTCAGTTAATATTTTTATTACAGTGGTCATTGTGACCATCCATAGATCAAATAATTAAAAAAAACTGGCAAAGATGTCACCTTGGGCAATTATAGAATGATAAAATCTTGCCTTTTCAAAATAAGAGACACAATAGAACACCCATTGCTTCCCAATAAATCATGCTTGTCATCTTTCATAAGATCTATTATGTTATGGGGAATTCAAAAATTGCAAGCAGTTTCTGAAAAAAAAAACAAGTACACAAACAGTGGCCACAGAAGAAGTGTGTGTAATATTTCACTTCACAGCTACGCCAGCAA
>VUQG01045315.1:59489-74359 GCA_015106755.1 Etia nguti | reverse complement strand
CCCACACACACACACACACACATCTGGCAACCTCACAGAAGTGATGAAACCATCAACGAATCTTCTATTTTTATTCTAACAAGTAAATATTTTTAGGGATATTATCAGATTTCGTCCATTGTGACTAGCACTGTGTGTAACCTGCTACAAAGTAACACGTTAATATAATCACATAACATCTTTTGGTAACGTAGTAATGCTGTACTAAGTTCACATTACAGTTATGTTGTTACTTGTGTTATAAAGGTTCTTCAATTGTCTGCACAATGGACAGAGAGAAAACAGAGAAAATGTTAAACGTGTCTTTTTCTTCTGTTAGATGATAGTCTAAAACTTCAGAGGAATGGAGATATTGATATTAATTTTATTTTTACTGCACAAAAGGACAACAGCACAGTGGTAAAGTGAAGACTGCATCCAAGACAGAAACAACTGTGGTTTTCATAAAGCTCTTCCCACTGCTGTCAGACTCCACAACAAAGACTTTGCAACTGACCAAACACACACATCCACACATGTGCAATAGCAATAACACTAAGTGCAATACTCTTTCCTGACATTGTTGTATTATACTCAGTTGTATATAGCATTTGTATTCTATTCTATTGTATTTTATTCTATTGTATATAGTATTTTATTTTATTTTATTCTATTCTATTGTGTACAGTTGTTTACAGTATCTTATTCTTACTCTTATCCTATTCCAGTGTTTTTCCAATTTTTGCTATGTAACTTTGCACTATCCACTTTTTGCTGCAACAAAACAAATTTCCCACGTTTGGGACTAATAAAGGTTATCTTACCTGATCTTATCTTGTTTGTTTTCATACATGCGCACAAACAAAATGCATTTTTAAGAGGTTTTTCCTAAACTTGTCAAGTGTTTAAAGTGTTTGTAGTTTATCAAATCAACATTATTATTCAGCCTCTTCTAGCGCACCTTTGCCTTTAAGCCAGGGTTTCCAACAGACTCCTCTTAATGATTTCTGCAGATTGTTGTTCTTTTTTATTGAGAAGATAAATCTGCTGTAACAAGCTGAAAACACCCATAAATCTGGCACTGGGGTCCGGTTGCAATGAGACTTTAAGGGTCAGTGTTGCTATGGTAACACATCAATCCTTCCAGGGGCCAAAGTGAGCTCTATAAAAGAGGTGAGTGTCTGTGACAGTGTTACTGTTGTTATTGTGTGCTCACCATTAAAGCATTTAGAAATGACACAGTCTGAAGGGCCACTTAACTATTTTCGGTCATGTCAGCATTTCAGGCCTTCCTGAATTACTGTTGAATCAGCAAATTTTAAACTTGGTGAACTGAAATGTTCACAAGCAGGCATTCATTTAAGAGCAGTTAAGAGTGCATAAGGGGCTTCAGAGGAATTACTTCTTTCACTTTCATTTTTTAACCTGTGGGAGTTGCCATGTTGCACTCGGTTCTTCCCATGCAGTCAATGTTAAATGCACTACTCAACCATATTCACATAAATGTGAATATGGTTAATATGGTTAATATAAAAGACTTTAGACTTGAACAAAAAAATTCACTTTTTTTTGTCTTTGCTTACACAAAGTGGACCAACTTCAATTTTGAGCTAAGGTGGTCAACTTTGATTAGGAACAGACAAAAAAAACAAAATCAGCAAAAAATGTTTGCAAACCTGGTCAGTAAATTCTCTCCTGATATTTGGATAATCACTCAGTATCAAGTTCTGCTTGAGTAAGTTTCATTGGTTTAAAATTAAACTTCATCTACCATTAGAGACAAGCAGCAGAGCAAACTTGTATCGTCAGATCAAAGACAAACACTCTGTCATCATTTGGTCTGCTGTTCATTGTTTTTTTGAGTTTGCGGCAGCAGCATCCATCCGATGGCGTGCAGTCCCAACAAGGTGTCCCAGCAACGAGCCAGAGCCTGTGCTGAAAGATGCATCTCACGCTCAAACTTCACTTGATCCCAAGCAAAGCACTCAGTTGCTCATTTATCTTTCCAGGGACAGTTTGCTCTCTGCTATATTAATGAATGCCAGTTGTTTCTGGGCTTCACAATCAGGAACTTCATATTTGACCCGGGATCAGTCGAATATAAAATGCTTTGGAGGAAAAAGTTACGTGCACTGGCTGATTTCAGTTTGACTGTTTGTAACTATAGACTGTAAAGATGGACGATGCATCACCACTTCCATGGACAAAACTCAAGTGAAAATATCTTGAAAATGACTTTAAAATACTCAAAGACCTCTTATAAATGAAAATGGTCTTGGTAGACTAGAGTTTTTGATTTGATTCTGTAAATGTTATTATTCAAACTTTTTCAATGTTTTGCAAGTGTGTGACGAACAACATGACTTCCTCTTTTGCTAGAGAGCACTAATATGTCATACTAAAACCTTTCACAGGGGAAGCATAGGCCATGAAGGCTTATTATCTTTATTTCACTGCACATCAAACCTTTCAGTGACCTTTCATGCAGTATTCTGAAATGTTTTCTCTTATTATTCCACTTTACCCTTTACAGACCTCCAAGAGTTTTTTTCCCCCTTATTTTCAGTCAAATAACGTTACAGTGGAAGATGTTCTTGTTAAACATGACAAAAATAATGAGGCCATTGTATTAATCTCTGTAGTTAAAGGCTAAGGCGTCAGAGGGATGGGACGTCATGGTCATGACATGAATCAACAATCAAGTTGTATCAAATCTAATTTTTTATATTATTAACCACTTTCATTCATTCATTATTTTAAACTTGGAATCATTCAAAGCTACATCAGCAGAGTTGAAGAATATAAAATTGGAGCTCGAAATTATAGGTTCACTTTGCATTTCAGTATACAAGTTCTGGTTAAAAGTTGAGACTTTTTGTAAGTTTATTTTCTAGGAATTACATGTTTTTGCATTATGCACATTTAAAAAAAATAAAAATAAATCTATATTCTACAACTATTTAACATATGTGCAACACAACAACACTTTATTCTTTACATATCCTTTTTTTTTTTAAATGAGCGCTGAAAGTAAAGATGGAAAACTACTTTTTCATCTCGCAGTTCTTGCCATATCTTAGATCTTCTGTTCTTCTGCACTCTTGATGCATTGCTTTCACTGATTAGAGGCTATTGAGTTCCAGTTCTAGATCATTTCTGCCCTTTCCCAGCATGAAGGACCAATCACTGACACCACAACTAAAACCCTTCATTTTGGATGTCAGTTTTTTGTATTCCAGACCCCAGCAACAAACCCTTGCTTAAGATGCTTGAGACTGAGTAAACACAACGTAAATGCAGTCAGTCCCCTATCAGCAGTTCCATGCTTGATGACAGCTAAGTGAAACCAATATTTTGGCATTAGGGGGAAAGCAAAGAAATAAATAATGAATTAAAAATAACTTCTGTTGTTTGGTTTCATAGAGCATTTGTTTGGTATTTGTTTTTATTTTTGTTCATTAGATCTTCCTTTACTTTTAAATTCAGGACAGTCCTTTCTTACAAGCTCATCAGTGCTGCAGAACACTAAAGAGTATGCTGATTCTTAAAACTGCTGCCAAGGGTAGTTATCACCCCAATCAAGCTTTCATCAATTACTTAGCTGTGCCATGCCAAGCAGATCAAACAGTGCGCTGATCCTCTGATGACATTTAATTTTGCACCATCCTGTCTTTGACAGGAGACCAGAGAGAAAGAAAGAAGTGGAGATTGCAGACTAATAGAAACCATTCAAAAATGCGGTAATGTAATCATATGAGAAGTGTCTTTGTCATTGTCTTTGTCATTACATGTTACTGAAAAGAAACACTAGCTCATACATGCAACAGTGATACACTATGCTTTGTCTTAATTTTACAAAATTAAACCATTGCACTCTTTTTTTTTTTAAAGGAGTGCAAGAACACAAAAAACACTATAATCATGTTAAATGTTAGCTGGAGTGAATTCCTTAAAGTAAATAGGTTATTTTAAATCCGCTAATGTTTAAAGTCCACAACTTTTTCCATCATTCCCATTACTATAAGAACCTCATTAGGCTAGTAAGACGACTATAATGCTTAGTTCAGGTCACAATCTGTCATCTTTTAGGATTCCTTCCAACTCTCCAACTCTCTTCATACATCTGCCAAAGCTTGTCAAACACTATACGACAGATCTTTCAGGCAGAAAAGTGCAATAATGCCCTGTCATTTCTACAATCCTCCTCTAATCTTAGCTAATGAAATTGTCATCTGACACTGTGTTGTCTGAGCAGCATGCAGGGAAGCAACTATTTGTAATTGCCTGCATTGAAATGGTTTCCCAAGAGACCCATCCATCACATAATCTGGTTATTGCTCTGAAAGATGAGAAATGCATTTAGCTATATTGTGATTTTTTTTTCCCTTTTAAAAAATATCACAGCAAGCATGCAAATGTCCCTTGCCAGTTGTGGTTGAGTCTTTGGGAGGTAAATAAGCATAACACAGCACTGATTTGTTGTTTAATAAAAGAGAGATTAAAAAGAAATTTGCTTATATTCCCAAATGGATCCTGTGTTGTCGATCTTATTATCATAATTGTTCGCAAACAAGGATGTAGCTGATATTACACCACTTGCCTATATAATATGCACTGTTGTGCAAGTTCACACTTTGCAAGACCTCAAAATTAAGTTTACGCATATCTTTTAATAGCTTGTGTTCATAGCTCACTAATAAGAACTTTAATTTTAACTGCACAGTTTCAAAAATGATCTAGTTTCCATTTTTTTCTTTTTAAATGAGCTGCTCTAAGCTATTCTTTTTCAGCACAGTCTTAATCTATATCCTTTGAGCCCACAATCATTTCACTATTTCGCCTCTACTCCTAAGAATCACAGACAAATACTTTCAAAAGCCAAGAAAAAACAATGCAAGTATGTGTTTTAGCACGTACCACTCATGAAGCATGACAACTCAAAATAGTTTACAAATGTAATTCAACTCTATAGAAACTTTTGCAGCTGTTTGCTCAAGGTCTTACCCTTTGGTAATGATTTCTTGTTGTCATCAGTCATTCAGATATTTTCCAGAACTGGCTCGAAGCACCTAAGATTTCTTGCCCATGGGTTGAGGTTTGGACTTTTTTAGTTAATGACCAATTTAAATTAATTTTTTTCTGTCAAAATTAGCACTGATTTGTTCCTAAAACTCACCAATGCTGTTAATAGCTGTCAGAACTGCCACTAGCATTTGACAAGTACTGCATGTGAAGTATACACTTTGTATATACACTTTGGAGTGCCCCTTAATTCTCACAAATGCCAGTAAGGCTCATTTCATCCTTATTCAGCTGTAAGCTTTATTCCCTTAATTCAATGTTCATAACACATTAATGGAAATATCAGTACACGCGCTCTTTTTACCTCTTTTTATGAAGTTTTCATGTGATGTTTTATTGTCTAAGCCTTTCTTTTCTTTCAGAAATTATGACTATCACTGTTCAAGCAGCCGGCTAATCTAGAGTTTATTTCAAACAGACTGCAGATTATGCAGCCAGGAACATAAAATGCTTGACTTCCTGTTCCCCAGATTTTTTCTGAAAAGCCAAGTAAACATGAAAAACAAATTTAAACGGTAAGTTTGAGTATTATGATAATACAGTACAAATAAGTTATTTTCTTCTGTTTGAAAATTTCTGCTTATTACTTGCAGTTTTGCCATTAGCAAAGCTGGAAAACTACTCTTTATAAGTATAAGTATGTCTGCTTCCACTTCAGGCCTGTTCCGCTGTGGAAGCCCAGGATTTATATTCCACAGGGAGCCTGCTGGTGAACAGACGACTCACATGTGTCTTTGCACTGCTTCCCTGCGGCCCCCTTTAAAGGCATTCTGAACTGATTTGGGGGATATCGTAAAGCAAATGATAAATTTGTACCCCTGTCAAGTGCGGCTGTGCACTGACGATTTGCTCCAGGAATCATGCAGGAATGCCATATATCCCAACTGATTGCTACTCCCCACTAGCTGATGGCAAAATACATTACATCATTAAAGGTATTGGAGGAAATAACTTAGGCTTTGTTCCTGCTATTGTTCTGACAACCAACAGCCTGTTTGATGTAATAAAGATCTATGCTGAGAGACAGACACTGAACATGTGTCTCTCTGCTAAAAACAAATACATATTCATCCTCTCCCTGTTTCACCCCGTTTTCTTCTAAACCCTCAACATCTTGCAAATGGTTTCTGGCAAGTGCGGACATCATATCCCATTGTGCGCTAGGCTGCTATTGCATTTAGCAAAACACAGTCTCTTTGTGTAATTTTCTCATTTGCCTCTCTTTGATTGTACCGCTACATAGAGGACACTCTAGAACATTTCATAATTGGAAAATAGTGTATTGCTTTGCCTCAAGAAACACAACTGACTGTTTTTCAGTTCCAAAATATTTCATCCCCCTATGGCACAATGAATCAATTAAGTATTTGAACAGACCTCTAGGGTAGTAAATGGTATACCACCCTGGATCCCATTGTATTTGGAGGAGATTAGTAGGATTTGAGCTGCACTTTCAGATTAGATGGCGTGAGAAATGCAGCTTGAAGGCTGAAGAGAGAGAAGGCGCTTGATGCCGCCGCCTCCATCTTTGCCTGAGGGGTAGCTGGTAATCCCCTCAGGCAGAGGCAATAAAACTCCTATTTCTACTGTACCTGCCAGCTGAGCATCTAAGTCCGTTCGAAACACAGGGAGCATGAAATTCCCAAGGAACCATATCAAAGCACCAGCCCCCTTCATTATGACATCAGAACCTTCTGAAGTCAACAAGCATGAAGGCAGACTGGAGCGCCGCTTGGGTTCACAGCCTTGAAGGGGATTCGTCGCTATTAAGGGCTATGTGGGGGGATAGCGAACAGAGGGTAAGTGCGGGAGAGAAGGATTACATCTATCACCATGCATATGTGCTCCGATCTAAAAGCCTTGCCTTCCATTTTCTGCCCCCAGCAAGTCTCCCAACTGTTATGATAGCTGAGACAGTAATAAAGGCTGTGGCGGTATCATAAACACACCATGATGTTGGGTATCAAATACTTAAGAGCCTGTGACCAAGATCTTAGCAGGAGCCCAGGATTCTGGTAGAAATATAAACATAGTAATGGTGATAATTACAGCTGGTTTGGCCGTGAGCCATTTGTCATCTTAATAAACACATCTTAAAGCCATGAAGTAAAGCTCAAGAGAAGGTCAGCCTATAAAGTCACAATGATCACATTTTAACACTAATGTAATCGTGAACATTTAACTATAATAATCACTGTCTAAATGAGAAAAAGCCACACACTGTACAACTACAACTCTGCAGCGGATAGTGAGGACAGCAGAGAGGATCATTGGAGGCCCTCTCCCACCCATCTCCAAACTCTATGACAAACACATCATCTGATGTGCGAACAACATAGTGAAGGACACTTTCCACCCCTCACATGCACTGTTCTCCCTCCTTCCATCTGGCAGTTGGTTTCGCAGGATCAAAACCATAACGTCCAGACACTGCAAGACCTTCTGCCCCCAAGCAGTCAGAGCCCTGAACTCACTACCACCAAAGGACTGATAAACACAGACACTTTCCAAACGCCTTACAATACTCACCATAAGACTCAAAAACAACAAAAACTTCCTCATAAATGCACCATGGGGGGCTTGGGGTGAAACAGCATTTCGGTATGCCGTATACTTTGTATACTGTTGTATTGACAATAAAGTTCTTGAATCTTAAATCTTGAACTAAAGTTCTATATGTATTCACACCTGATACACCACTAGTGTGTGAGACCGACTGGTGCATCTTAGCTTGGTGAAACATTGATTTTCTTTGTAATTTTAATTTACAGTTTACAGTTTCCCTTAAACTGCATTAAGATAAATTATTTTCTCTCAAATAAACATCATAAAATTACGTTTTCTGCTACTGGAAAGAGTTTCATATAATTAACGGAAAATGAGTTACTTTACACTCACCTTTACCTGACATATTTTACCTTACTAAATAAAAGCAGGTGCAAAACACTTGTGTAAAAAAACAAATGTCAGATCCTTTTTTCAGTATGTTAATAAATCAACCAGGCAACAGAATATCAACCTTTCCCTTTTGCATTCATCCCCATAATTCAAACACTTTCATTCTGATTACTCTCTGGTTTACTTTGGCAAACTTTATCTTCATTCACAGTGAAGACCTTTGGTTGTGAGTACCCTCTATATGTGCCCTTGTACTGCATGAAATGGACCGGCTCGTAATCAGATGTATACATGTCAAAATTGGTCAACTCCAGTTTTTAGTCAGTTTGATTGGTGCAGGTGACTATTATTATTTTATTTAGCTTTAATATGCCAAACCTGGGGTCTGACTACAGCTCATATCACAAGTGTAAAATCATCAAATACGCAGCAGAAAACCAAGTTAATTCAAATATAAATTTTATAGAGGGGTTGTATATCATTTTATGAAAGAAACACACATTCAGATTTCAAACATTCAAACACACGCAATATATTCAAATGGAAGCATCACTTATTGTCATTCTTTTATACTAATTTTAAACAGTGATTACAAATTTGAATCCAATGGAATATCATACACATTCAGACATCCTAAAATGTGTTGACAGAGGAGTGCTCCACGGATGGCAGGCATTAGAGTCAGTCCAATGATATGGCCCATTGGAAATTAACATATCTGTTTTTGTAAGCGACCATCAGTGAGTGCAATTAATCATTTGGGCAATTATTAATCCTGGGGGTTTCCTGGTAATGTTTCACAGAGAAGATAATCTCAGACCGGGGACTTTATTTCCTCCTTTGCTTCACTGTGTATATACATAGCACCACTTAGTTGTATAAAATTTCTCTTGCGAATAAATATTAACAGGTGTGGAGTTGTGGACTTTTTATATTAAATAAGAGGGTGGAGAATGGGCCAGCATTGTAAGAATCTTTTAAGTAAGTGATTGGAAAAGAAAAAGACTATGAAATATCAGAAAGCCACATTACAATAAGCCAAAAAAAAAAAAAACAACAACTATTGCTTTCTTCTTTGTATGAACTTTAGAATGTAAAATAGTGAGTTTGAAATCTTTTTGCATCTGGATCTTTGACCAAAAATGAAACAAAATACTAATTTTCAAAGGAATGTGTTTCTAGACAAATACGATAATGTATTAGACCACTCATCAAAGCTGAACATTTTTTTTTGTTTTTTTATAAGCTGGACTGAGTGGACACACATGTTAATAATCCAAACTGTTTCCACAATTGTTTAAAAGGAAATATTGGAGACATTTAAAACCTGGAGTGGAATGTGCTTTAATTGCAGTCCTTGGCAAAGGAAACAGACTTGAGTATTTGATCTTGCCCAGTGTTGGCACCCTTCTGGGGAACACGCCTCCATTTTAAACACAGCCAGTCACTCTCTTCCTGCCAAATCAATGAAAGACAATAATTGTTGATGATAACAATAACTGAGCACGCTCTCTCTCTACAGTCTGTTCTGGCCAAATTCTGATCATTTCTGTGGCTTGCAAAACAACACGTAGCCCACATTAAGAAACAAAATGAAATTCCTTATGATGGATGACTTTAGGAGGCCTCTGGATAGGAATAGCAATCTAACGCTGGGACGTGATCCCAAATCTCTGCATAATGGCTTCAGCTGCCTTGTCAGTCACCTGAGCTCACTCCGCTTTTTAATCGAACCGCCAGTAATGAGTCGGTCAAACATGACCTGACAAATTGATTTGGATTCCCATCTGATGAATCCTTCCACGAAACAGTCCCTCTGTACATTGGGCCAAATGTTGACATGGAACGAAATAAAATGAAGAAATGCAATAAGCAGAGATGCAATAAAGTTCCAGACAAGCCTTTGATCAATACAGAACGTGCAGAAAAATGAATGTGAACTGTCTGATTTAAAGGGACAGCTGATCCAATTTAGCTGCAGTTTTGAAGAAAAAAAAATGTAAAACTACTATTGGATGATTTGATTGAACTTGAGCAAGCAATACAGATGTACTGCAGCTGCCTGAATTGCTTCAAACTAATATTCATACACATGCATCTGTAATTGCAGCCTCATGCATACAAATACTCATCCAGCACATGTTCTCTTACATATAAGCCCTTCTTTTATAAAAGTGGCATACTTTTTCAACAGTTCTTCTGTTAAAGTGATGGCACCATGTCATTCAGTCAGAGGGTGAATTTCACCTGAGCTTCATAGCTGTTGTCCAACATAACAAGAGTGATGAATAGAGGTGCAGTATGTCCCAAAATACTGAGCAATGAGTGCTTATCTTGTTGTACTTCATTACTGCAAGCTCTGAATGTTTAGTTTTTGTCACTGTGCAACCAGGGTCTATCAGTACTTGTGTGTGTATGGTGTTGCACTGAGGGATATAAAGACAGACAAATCCTTTACAGTTCTTGGAAATGAGAAACAGGTTAAAATGTAAATATGTTGTCATTATTTAAAATGTTCTTCAAAAGTCATGTTTTTAATTGAGCTAAGCAACTTGCATGACAGGTATGTGCAGTGGGAATATTGGGATTACTGTGCTGGTCAGACTTGTGCCATGTTGAAAGTGATGGAGACCCAGTAAGCTTGCTACTGTGAGACTGAGAGAAAAGTTACTAGGGAGTTCACTCACAAGAAACAGACATGTTCAGATGGTATCACAGTTACTGCTGTCATGTTTTGGTTTGTTGGGCGTTTCCTGTTTTATTTTGTAATCCCTGTTTGCTTTGAACATTAGCTAGTTCCATTTCCATAGAGTAATGTATGAATGTATAATTGAAATATGACTTTATAAACTCTGACTCTTAGAGAATGTGAGTACATTCCTGTATATTATTCACCTGTCCATATACTCTCAGTTTCCATTTTATTTTCTAACAGAGTGTCGTAGTACTGAAGACTTCCACCAATTTCTTGTGCTTTTTCTGTGAATTTTTCCCTTTTTGGGGGGTCATGATGCGCTGGAAAGAGGACCCAATTACAAAATGCTGGCTTTCAGAATATAAAGGAGCTTTATTTAAAAATAAAATAAAATTTAAAATAAATTTAAAATAAATAAATAAATTTTAAAAAGTGCTGCACAAAACTGACAGGATAATCCAATATCAAATAAGAACATTTAAATA
This sequence comes from Etia nguti, assembly GCA_015106755.1. Lineage (NCBI taxonomy): Eukaryota > Metazoa > Chordata > Actinopteri > Cichliformes > Cichlidae > Etia > Etia nguti. The sequence goes on along the minus strand of VUQG01045315.1, from coordinate 63,220 downwards.
AACTCAATACTAACACAGTAACATAAAAGGAAGACAAAGACAAAAAAACAAAACAGGGCCTTGTTCCAGAAAACAGGTTCAAGAAACTTTGATATGAGGGGCTCTCAGAAAGGCTAATCAGAGTTAATTCATTCACTGAGTTTGTCCATGAGTTAAATGCATGCATGAGCAGTGGGGGGAAGAAGGAAAGGGGCGAAAAAAGCACTCATCAAGCCCCAAAGAATATAAATGAGTCAGAGTGTACCATATGTATTTTACAACCAGAATGGTCTTAAAATAAATCCTTATTCAGTATTGTCCACTTTTTTCATTAATGCCTAACTTTAATTTTCATCAATATATATATCAAGGTAGGAAAATTATTTGATATTTAATATCAAATATGTGATATGCAGTTTTCCAGCTGTAACTTGACAGGGACAAACTACAGCAACTGTGGATTAAAATATAAATCAAACAGATAAGACAGCTTAATAATAGAAGTGATTTTGGTGAGACCGAGTAAAACTGACTTGCAGTGGAAAGGATGTCAGATCTGTTTAAAAATGTTGATGTTCAGATGTTTCCAAAATATGAACAGTACATGGACTGTCTGTAGCCTGTATTCAAAACCTCACTTTAAACTCAATTTAGTGAAAAAAAAAAGTTGAATCTGAAAAAGTTGAATTTTTTTTTAAGGAAAAGTTTTTTCAAAAGTTGAAAAAAAGTTGAATCCTTATTCACAATCCATCAGTAATTGATTACTATGCAACAAATGACTAATCATTAGTGTCTTATTTAAATGTATTTAAACTGTTATTGCTACAATAGAGGAAGAGGAAGATGAGACAAGAAATAGGCAGGGAATAGAAGATGAGCCACAGCTGGGAGCAGAGGACAAGTGAGACCAATCAACAACAGGTGAAATTAATTAGGGTAGGGCAAAGAATCACAAATAAGGGAGTAAAACTAACATTAGAAATCAAAGAAAACTAACCTTGAAAATAAAACGGGAAATAAAAGACAACTAAGTCCAGTAATGTAACAGAAAGGGAGCAAGCACACAGGTGAGGCAGATGGGACAAAGACAGGAAACACTCCAGAAACTCAAAGCACAAGAATAAATGAACAAGTCAACGTAGGAACTGAAGCTCAATAAAAACACTAGAACAGTAAAGTAATCCAAACAGACATAAAAACTCCTTTAAAATTAAACAGGAACCAGAACTCACATAATACACGAAGGGCTCAGCATTACTAGACAGTGGCATCAAAACAAGTATTCAGAAATCAAATGCAGGACAAGTTTTAGTTCAGATTATGTGTTTGAACCCTGAACCGTGGTTCTCTTTAGCCTACTAAGTTTTTACATATGCATGGAATGTTAAGAAACTTTTGGATGCATTAGATTTTCTATTGTTTCTTTTTTGACACATTATTTAAAAGGTAAATATGGAAATGTGAATACACATAGTAAAAAGACAATCAGAAGAAAATTAAATACATATTTTTCATATTTATTCAACATAATATTTAACTTTAATTTTACATAGTTTTGTGCCATGTGAATATATCAGACCAAGTCAAGATTTCAAACAAATCACAGGGAGCAGGCTTGCACCCAAACTTTATTCCAGAGTCTGCGGAGTCGCTAAATGTAGCAAGAGGATTCACTTGGGAGGCATTTTGCTATCACTGACACACAGGCTCTTTATCAAATTGTGTCCGACAAACACATCTCACATTCTTCTTCACTGTGCTCTCCAGACTCCTGGGAGGAAATGTCTTGATGTCCTATCTGCCTGCCTGAATGATGATATCTGAATCTCAGAGCAGCTGCTCTGCCAAAAACAATGAGCAGAGGGATTGTGAGCAATCACAAACATGCTGGGACACTCCAGAGAGTTTCAAAAGGCCTAGTCAACGGGGAGGGAGACAATGAGGAAAAATGGACCTTGTTATGAATGCATACAGTACTTGAATGAGAGTGTAGTTAGGCTAATGGTAAAGCAAATCAACATTTGGACATGAATGCATGGGTACCTGCATAAAGTATAGAATTACGCATGAAACGCACAACAATAAACCAAATTATGTGCTTTATAAAACTTGATATGTGGCTTTCCTTAATTGACAAATGGAAAATGCTTGTCTTGGTTTTTATTTTTACCCTTTTAAAGTGTAATAATTTGTATCAAACATTTAGATTCACTGTCATGTCAGTGTCATGATTCAATGATTGATGTGTCCACTGACTTTTTTTTTTCCAGTAAGTTTACTTTGTTCCAGCTATTGACCAACAACAGAGTGCGATAGCTGACACTTGACTGATTTGCAATAACTTTTGTAGTTCAGTCCTTCCTGTGAATTGAAAGACATTTCCCCTTCTCCTCCCTGCTGAGTGAGGTGAGGCGAAAAGTTTCCGAGCACCATTGGGAAGCTAATTAACAAGACGGGTGGAGAGAAACTCTTGCTCTTCGTTGTTTTTACCCCCCGATGGGAAACACACTCCGAGTCAGTCGTTTTCTCTCAGAGTGTGCCTTTTACTTACAGAGAGGAAGTTAGATGTGTTTTCCTTTACTGCCCCCCTACAGCTCCCATCAAACTTACTTTACCAGTGAGGAGTCTCATGATGAGAAAACACACACACGTTCACTTGTACCCATTGTCTTTTTTTCCCCCTCATTTTTGCTTATACACAAAAACTGCACACAAATTACAAGGAATACAGGAACAGAAATCAGGCACGTCCTACCAGGAGGAGGCCCAGGGGCAGACCCATGCTGGACAAATTACATCTCTTGACCGAGTTGGCAAAACCTTGGAAGAATTTCCTTGGAAGAATTTGGTGCAGACGTTCATGTCCCTGTCAATACCTGGGACTGCATCTGCTTTGTCCTGAGTTAAAGTGCATTTGGCCCTGGGTCTTTGCACTTTTATTAGCACATCTAGATACAGTAGAAACAATGGACATGTGATGTGATGTGATTTATCAATTTTAACTATTTTCCTGCAACTTACATGTATGACATCATCTTAAATGATTGCATGGAACTATGTAATGTTTGCACTTGTATGGTTTTATCCAGGTTTAAATGAGTTTGGTTGTTAAACAAGGTCTTATCAACAAATAGGCTTCAAAATGCAGCACACCTTCAAACAGACTGAGCTTTATAACAGCAGGTGTCCTTGAGCAACACTATTTATCTGCTCCTCATTTTGGCTCTACTATAGGAAGAGCAGTCTCCATTCTTTCAGAAAAAGACACAGATTTTTCACTTGTTGCACATATTGGCTCAAGCTGAGCTGATTTGGCCTGACCTCACATTTGCAGTATTACAATTAAAAAACCAGACAGAGCAACCTCTGTTATGTTTCCATATCAGGTCCCATGTGAGTACAGTGTGACACGTATTATATGAAACGGAAAAACCTAACTGCCCCTCACCCCCTCACCCATTCTTTCTGTTCATCTTTAATGGGAAATCTGAGATAGCACTGAGTACAGAGCTTAGTCTGTCACATCACATGATGCGCTGCAACTAATGCAGCCAACAAATGGGCATATCATGGATCCCAGTTTTGTGAACGATCCTTCCTCAGAAACAGGTGGCAGCCGCTGTAAGACCAGATGTCCCAGTCCAGCCGTAGTAAAACAGGGTCTGTCGCAATACAGCAGTGAACAATGCGTGTCGAAGACCGAAGGTGGTCTGGCTTGTGTTCAAACCCCAGGTGGGCCAAAAATCGAGGGG
>VUQG01045315.1:29999-59436 GCA_015106755.1 Etia nguti | reverse complement strand
TGCCCCAGTTATGCCCAGTCTCTGGGGTAAATGAAGAACACACACACATGAAAATCAACCCCCGCTCCATAGTGAGGAAGTGCATACTTTATAACACTGAGCAAGTTATCTCAAACATCCCCCTGAGCTGCCTTTCACCACCACATAGCACTACATATCCTTGGGTTCCATTGTTCAGACATCTCTGCTTGTTAATGCCATGTGCCGAAACCTGCTATGGCCATTTGCTCGCACTGTATAAATAGACAGTGAGCATTATCGGTACGATGGAAGTAAGGATGTGGACTTAGGCCAAATGCTGCTGAAAGCTCAGTAGGCTGTCACCAGATGGCATAGGATCAAACCATAACTGAACCACACCATTAAAAAACTCTTCTCCCACACATGGCCAGATTCAGCACTGTGCTTTTACATTACTAGTATTTTCATAAATATGATGAGAAGATCTGTCCACAGAAATCTGAAGCAGAACTCATGAATGCGAGCTGGTAAAGGGAAACAACAGCTGTTTTTAAAAAGCTGACAGTAGATGAGCATGTTTTACTTTAATAACCCTACTGCTACTGCACGAACACATTTAAATTACAAGTTTTCAGGCTGCTAGACTTAATTGCATAGATGAAACTGTAATCTAAAACAGTCTTTAAAGCTCATAGTAAATATAAGCACACTGAGGTAAATACATAAGTCTCAATATATGAAATATACATGTTACATTAAATACTGTGTAGCAATAATTAAAAAATTCTTTAAGATAAGAAACATTTCTATTGTGGTTGTATAATTGATTCCACCTTGCAGTACAACATACTAGTGGTACATTGTGAAATGTGACAAGAGCTTTTTACTAAGCTTGTTGTGTAGTTGTCAGGAACATGGTTGTAATTCATGTCATAGTTGAGACGAATATAAAGGACATGTATTTAATAGCACATACACTGGCACGGCTTGAAAGGACAAATCATTCTTCAGCTAAAGCTCATGTCTATTTGTAAAGACAAGTGCGACATGCTTTCATTCTTTCAGGTGCACAGGTGCAAAACAGAAATACTGTCCTCATGTAGGAACCGAAGTAAATATCGACCTAAATTTTTCTCATAAATAAAGCCATTTAAAATGCTCTGATGATTTCAGCAGGTTTATTTTTGTCATTTTATTGGCAGTTAAGAATATCTAGTCAAATAGATTTCCTGCATTTGCTTACTGATGACCATAGCACTTATAGCATTAGTAAATCAGGAATATTGTTTTATTGTGTATTTTATATTTCACAAGGAAAAATATGACCAGCTGGTGATGCTAGAGAAAAAAGCAAAAAAAAACCCAAAACTACTAAAATACACAAAACCTGTATCAGGAAAAAAACACCAAATTAATTTAAATTTCTAAAAAAATGTTGAAGGATGCTTTAAATTTTTAAGCTGTTTAATTTGTTCAATGTTCAATTTAACATGATTATGTTATGGCTCCATTCTTCAAGTGCATGCTCTCCATTTCTACTTACCATATATGTGTGGGGATGTACTCTTCTCCTTTCCCAAAAAATGGCAACTTCCAAGCTGTACTGGTCCTCTGTACAGGACCAGATATCACCCCCAAGTGGCCAGAGTAAATGGCTGTTCTTCCCTGACCCTGGTTCTGCCGGAGGATTCTTCCTGTTAACAGGGAGTTTTTCCTTCCCACTGTTGCCAAGTGCTTGCTCAGACAGGGTTTGGGTCTGATTGTTGGGGTTTTCTTTCTATTACTGTAGGATCTTTATAATATAAAAATGCCTTCAGGTGACCGTTGTTATGATTTGGTGCTACATAAATAGCACTAAATTGAATTGAATAGTTATACTTTAATGGAACTATAAAATGTCTCTGACAGCTTTGTGATTTTGAACACAATATGGTGTGGAACAATAGCGTGATTTATTTATTCATTTTTTTGTATCCCTTTTTTTTTTTTTTTGGATTAATTACACCATAAATACTCCTGATTCCTTTAAATTTTGACCAACTATCATGAAAATTTGCAATGTTTGGCTTTTGCCTAAAGTGTAAATCTTGAAAATTCTATTCCACATATAATTTTTTGACTTGTAAATTAGATGAAGTCCAGTAACATGATGATGATGCGTGCTGCGTTTGGCAGAGACATGGCGTAAAAAAACCAAACAATCTTTATCACTTGGCAGGCACATTACAGAGTGTGTTTGATGCTTGGATGTAGCAGTTGGGGGGGGAAATGTCAGCTACACTAGCAGTCCAATTTTGTATTCATCACATTACATTAGCTTACTGCCATAATGTGACATTTAACTGTGTGAATATAAAGGAAATGTGTTCCTCAGCTTGTGGATTGATATTCTTTTCTCTTTTTTCTCCTTATCTCCTTTATTTTCCTCTGCTCCAAGTCTTGTTCCCTCTCCTTGTCCCTGTGGGGCCTCCCATGTCTCCAGCAGGTGGCTGATCAGTCAGCAACAACTTCTCTTACTGTTTTGACACCATGGCAACATATTCAAATGCATGCTTGTGCACAAACAAACAAATGTGAACACATACACTGACAGCATAACACGTATGCACAAAGGGTGAATATGTACACATTAGTATAGCTTGCCCATGTGCACAAGGCTTAAAACTTGACCTCCCTCCCTCACATACACATATGCTCAGAGCTGTGATGTGCTTGCATTAGCTCCTGCATGCCTTCTTTTTTTAATCCCCCACCTCGTGGCAACATTTTTCAAAGCAATAACCAATTTAGCACTTCATGCTGGATCAGGCAAACTGTGTCTAACCGGCTGGAGTTAGACCAGAAGCTAATGTTAAATGCAATACCCCAGCAACAGGTCTTAAATACAAACCTCATTTCTGTCAGCAGGGGTCAGACCTCAGCTTGGTGTCTGTCCCAGCCTGAGCTGCCAGCTGGGGAAAAGCAGCAGCAACAGCAGCAGCACCACAGAATGCATGGAAAGCAAAGCAGCAGCCAGAATTGGGGTCACAGCAAATGTACAGAGCAGGACTGTGACATCTTGCCAAGTAGAGACAACTTGGTCCAACTCGTTTTCACATATGTGAGCTTAACTATTCCTTAGAGTGTTAGCCATCTGATGGACACTTTTATTCAAAGTGCCTACAGGAACAGAGAGGGCATTCTACACATTTTTAAAGTAAAGCAACAGCTGAACATGGCACTGTCATAAGTCATTCCTGCAACTTTATGAGACAACTTTGTACCACATGTGAGGTAGTTAGTCTTCTGCGCTGGCTTGTTGTTTTAAAATTATGGAGGGAATTTCCCCTCCAAAAAAATAAATGCTGGTTTTCCTGGTTGATATAAAATAATTTACATGCTTAAACATTATTTACTTCTACTACTAATAATAATAAATAAAAAATCACCAGGCAGATGCACATGACATATAGAGGAGATTTAATTTTAGAATAATCTAGACTAAACTACTTTAAATCTAAGGATAACTGAAATTTAAAATAGTCCTCGTTGTACCTGCTCCTGCCGTCACTTCCTGGCCTGCCAGTTCTCTATAGATTCCCACTGTGAGAAATCAGAGAGAGCTAAACTGCAGTAATGGAGTTTCTTAAGTTTCTTGCTTGTGAGGACATCCCGAGGAGCTTGAAGAAGGCCAGTTCATTCATAACCTCTTGGTGACAGGAAGCTAATCAATCAGAGGTGGCAATTTCCACACTCAGCTACCATGAAGAGTAACGCACCACTTAATGCCTGGGCTAAAAGCATGGCCCCAGGATCCCAAAAATCACCTCATCAAGACAGGGTCATGAAAGAGTGGAACATCTAAGTAATTGGTCACTGTCAAAACACCCCATTATAGTTTTATTGAGTGATGAGGACACTGACAACCCTGCCTTGTAACTAGGAATTTTGGTGCTATAGCTGCATGCCAAAATACAAACACAAGTCTAATAAACACCATTATATTTTCACCTCACAATCTACTAGAATGTACATGCAGTTTAAAATAAATGGAGAGTTTTTAATTAACATTTTTTTTAAAATATGCACAAGTATAGACACAACTTGTTACCTTGACCTTCCACTGACCCCACGTCCAACTCTAACCTCCAATAAAGAAGTCCTATAATGTCAAGTTAACTGTGATTAATGGCAGTACCAGGCACAAAGTCTTCTCTGTGTACAAAACCCAGAACTTGAACACAGCTCACTGCATTTCACAGTAATCCAAAGAATTTATAGAAATATTTAAAGAGACTTACTGCAGTATATCTATGTTGATGGTTACTAAGTCAGCTCCGGTCTGTAAAACTGATAACATTTATTCAAATCCTAGGGCTTAGATAACCTTGTAGTCTCCAAAAAGTACAAAAATTACATTTCATTTTCTCTTATTGATCATTCTGTGAGTGCAGCTGTCACTTGTCAGAGTGGCTGAAGTCTTATTTTGGAGATGAAACTCCTCATTCCCATCCACCTTATAGGTTTATTGGCTAACGCAAGAGCTAGCTGTCAAAGTGACACCCATGGCAGAGGGAGAGTTTATCATTCTGCTGACAGGCTAAATAACTTGTGCGGCGGCAACAGATAACAAATGGGCTCAAGTTGTGTCTTGAGTGTCTGTGTGTTAAAGACAAGAACAACTGGGCTGCAACAGAAATAAGCGGTCTTTACTTTCTGGCATTTGGCCATCATTGCTACGAAACCTGAAATACATGGAAACAAGAAGATTAATAAGTGCTAATACAGAACTTAAAAAAAAAAAAATCACAATATAAATAAATTAACTTTTTAACCGAGTACACTCATCAAATGTAAATTATTACTTATAACATTCAGTACAGCTGCAGCGATAAATTAACCTAATTCTACCTCATACTTCCTAACAAAATGCAGTGGTAAATCTCAGAATAAAAAGTATAATGTTCTTTTTAGGTTATCTAAAATGTACATTTAGGCTTTTTTTTTGTTTTGGTTGTTTAGTCAGCCTAGTTCCTTTGTGTTGCTATTTTCTATATTAAGCCATCCTGGATTCAACATTAACATTCCCCACTTGCCTCTCATGGTTTTCTTTCAGTTGTCTTGCATTGTTTGCATAATTTGCATTTTAAGACATCACGCTGATTTAACAGAATTTTATAAGACAGCGCTGGATTGATTTATTCTGGCTCACATTACTCATCCCATATAATAAGCCTTCAGGATCTAGTGTCAAAGCAACGGGCTAATAAGCTAGGGCTGTTGATAGCGCCTCACTTGCCATTCACCTTTGCCTTGGAGGTGTCAAACTGTCAGTAAGGAACCCTGCAGGCTTCAGGAGTTTACAGCATCTTTGGCTTGACATAAACAAATCAATTTCCTTGTAAAGAAAAGCGGTGGCAGTTGCAGAGGACCTTGGGAGGATGCTGCACATTCTTGTAGCTGTGATGTGTCAAAGTATAAACAAATGTGCTGTTCTTCCCTCACTTGGGTCTCCATTTACAGCTGTTTCCGCCCATACAAGTAAGTAAGATATACCATAAGGAAAACAGGTTGATGTCTTAAGCCCATGAAAATCTGCTGCAAAAGATAAATTCCAAAATGTCAGAGGAGCTGTCACTGTGAAAGAATACACTGGTCATTACCACCTTTAGATCTAGCTTGCGTGCAACCTCTCCCTCCCTTGTGAGAAGGACCCCTGCTGAGGGTGAACTGGACTTTCCCACAATGAAAAACAAACATTCATTGGATCAAAGTTTTACTGTGACTTCATATGATTATGGCTCTTCATGTAGATGTAACATTGTTTTAATGGGACAGTGTTGTGGATTATAAAGAGATGCAACATATTCCTCTGTTTACACTCAGGATTTGGACTGTGGGAATAACTAAGCTTTGATTTGTTTTGTAATGGTATTAGGATTTTACATGCTTATTTTAACCAAGAACAACATTATTAAACCTGTTTTGGTGATAACACTTCTGCCAATGGAAAGATCTTCAGTCATGCAATCTATGATGTCAAAGCAGCCTCCTCGACACTATGTTAGAACTTACATTGGTATGGTTCAAGAAGAACTTGCCTCAGCTGTCAGATGTCCTTATTAAGGCTGTCTAATAAGCCCAGGTTACAAGATGCTTCGGAGAAGTAAGCGATATCCGCAGAGCGGCCCACACATACAATAAGGCAGTGAGCTTTAGTGTGGATTTCATACTCAGGGCTGAGCATACTCTAAGCCTATTTTTGTTGTCCTGATCTCAGGCAACCTTGGAACACATCCAGAATGGTTAAAGTAAAGCTACCCAGACCTGTTGAATCCACTGGGACCTGCAGGCTGAGGGAATGTGGTTCAAGAGTGACAGAGCAATTCAAATTGTGAATTCTTGAAAACCGTGTTTGTTAATCTAAAACATGAGATTTTTAGTATACCTTTTACTTGCATTTGCACTCTTGCTTGGAGAGTGAATGTCTTCTAATTTTTAAAGCTCCACACGAGTTTCAAAGTGCTCTCCAAATCCTCATTTATTCTGCGCGAGTAGGGTCAGAGACTATTTCAATTTAGAACCATGATAAGGTTCTCCTTATACAAAGAAGGCTATGCTTTGTCGTACTTACGCTGGTATCCTGTGAATTTGCGGCCACCGGGACCTTTGTTTTCCCCCTCTCCCGTAGAGATAAGGGGTGTTTTTCTTCTGAAAATCTACAGGGGGCCGGGTGTAGTTAAAGGACACACTCAGCTGCTAGATTAACTCATCAACGCCACATTGCAGGGTGTCAACAGAAATGTTTCACACACAAGACCGACAAGGAATGAATACCATTTGGAGGTCACAAGTGGCAACCCTTCAGTCCTTTAGGCCTTTTAAATGTTAGTGTCTGACTTTCAAGAGTAGGGATGTAACGTCTAAACCTCTGAGAGGAAAAGAGATACTTGCTGAACATCCCTGCCATGTGCCAGTTTCTACAGTAGATTATGACTTGGGGTGATTAACCACATAAATCATCTGGTATAAATTATTTTGTAGTCATGTTGTGACCAAAAATAAAAGTTAGACATTTAGAACTCCAAATATGATCATGTGACAGGAAATTTAAAAATATATAAATGAGACGCTTTAAAGATAGAGGGCATGGGTTACACCCTGGTACAAATATCCTTATCTATTTTCCTAATGTTCCAAGTGTGAAAGTGGATTATACGTTGTTTTAAAAGACACTCAACAAGCTCAGTAACTAGTCCTGAAATACACCTGCACTACATTGCACCTCTTCATTTCAACACTAGAAAGCTGATTCATATATCTTTGGTTGCTGTGCCCTTCTATTTAACTTGTGTGAAGAACATATTTTCAAGGAACCAAAAAACAACTGACAACCAGAGACATGGGATCGTCTTCAAAAGAAAGACATATGTCTGCGCCATGCTGCTTTTTAACTGCTTGAGCAATGCCATTCCTTGTTCTTTGAGTCATCTAAACTCCTCGTGTAACGGTTTCCAAATTTAGATTACAGTGGAAGTTTCAAAGTTTCAAATTTGTTGGGAAGCCCTGCTTGAAGCAGTTAGAGGTTTTGAAAAGGACACATGAAGACTGCAGGATCTCTAAATGTGTCTCCTGCTTGTTGACTCAGTGACTTGGAGCTGGCCACGTTCCTCACCCTCTACAAGTGCAGTGGATTGTGGGGCCTTTGCACTTGCTTGGCAGCAAAGCTCTGAAGCTGCTCAGGGAAAATCACTGTTTTTTCTCTAAAGCTGCAGTACGACAGGGTGGCACGGCTGCCATGTTGTGCTTGTTTGCTTTAGATTAAAGGAAGCTCAAGCCTTGTGGCTTTCGTTAAGCCCCGTCCCAGTGTGCTGCCCTCTGGAATATGAGAGATTTTTATGTGGTTTTGTCATTGCAACAAAAGCTCTGAAACACATAGAAAAGCGATCATTCCAAAATGCTTAAATTAAGAATAGTTAAACTGCCATGAAATTTCAACCTGCAACCTGGCTAAAAGGCTAAAAAAAAATTATGTTTTCTATGTTTTGGGGTGTTCTAAAGTTTCATTGTTTTAGTTATCTACCTTACTGCTTAGGATTGGTGATATATTATATGGTGAAGTTTGTAATTTTTAGGATGAAATGTATTGTATTGAACCCACTGATATCAATAATTGTATCATCATATTTATTATCAATTGGGATTTTGTGGCATATTTTGTCTCATCTGATTTTTACTGTTTTCTGGAACTGGTTTTTGTTAACAATGTTTCTTAACAGTCTTAACAGTCCTGTTAGTACTGTAAAACAAACAGAATACTATCATTTTAACTGCGTTCTTTTCTGTCATGCAGGTAAAACTTTTCTTCGTTGTCTTTACATATATTGTCATCAGATTCTGCTGATGACATCTCATTGCTTTTTTTTATGTTATCAATTGTGAGTTTCAGGTGATATTTAATAAAAACAACTATCAATTATGGGATTTATTAGGGTTAAAAAGGCGGATTATCCAGGATATGGTCATGGGTTAATGATTTGTCCACCACAATTTGTTTTTTATTGAGCGTGAGGTGTCATCAGTTTCAGAGATACATCCAGCCCTTGCTCATCACATCCAGGTTCAAAACACCAAGATGGTAAATGGCCTTATTCTTATACAGCACTTTTCTACTCTCCCGGTGTACTCAAAGCACTCTATACAACATGCCACATTAGCAAAAGCACTTTCTTCTAAGCTTTTTTAATGCTTCCTAGCTACAGTCATACTCTCCGTCAGAGAGCAACTTGGGGTTAGTATCTTGCCCAAGGATACTTGGCATGCAGACTGGAGGAGCCAGGGATTGAACCACTAACCTTCCAATCAGTAGGTTACCTGCTCTACCTCCTGAGCTACAGCCACCCCAAGATGGCAGATAGGTGATGTCATAGTGGCTATGTCCATCTTTTACAGTCTACAAATAGAACACAGAGCTGTGCATTAAACACTCTGCAGCACTGAGAAGGTAAACAAAGGGACTGTAAATCATAAGCAAAAAGATACTAAAATAATATTGATATAGTTTCTGACAAATAAGACAGAAATAAGTCATATCACCATCCAAGAAATTGTCTGAAATTTGTGTGTATCTACATAAAGATCTTTGCTTCGCTCACTGCAACCATAGATGCTGGGGAATTCGCACAACAGTCATTCATTTTTGTGCATGTGGAATGCAATGATAGTGATTTCCATGTCGGATTCCGGGTGCTGTTTGGCATTGGCAAAGCATGGGAGGTTAAGGGGCGAATGGCAGCGGTGGCCCTGTCAACCCCCTTAGCTCACTGGATCCCAGGAGCTGGCGCCAGGCTAGCACAGCTAGCAGCCAAGGCAAAAAATAACCCCACTGCAGTTGTTGGGCAGGGGAGAGTGACGGGGAGAGCATGTCACACAGGGGGGTCAGGTTTCAGCGGCTGTCATCAGAGAGGAGTCATTACTTCTGAGCTAATTATCTCAGGCCACATGTAAACAAACAACCTGCCAGCGTGAGCACTGTATTGTGTTCACAGCTACAGGCTTTAGTTTTGTCCCCTTCACTTGTCTGATGTTGATATGAATTCCAATGTTGACCAAAGTGCTTGTGGCTCAAAGGCCAGTCGAGTTTAGAGGTCTAATAAAAGAAGGTTACAGTAAACCGTGATTTGTAGAGGGGTTAAATGTTCTTACTGTTCTATGATCTCTACCCCGGTGAATGTGCTTCAGTTTTCTTATGTTTAATTGTTATATTACATATACATATATATTATCTTCCTGTAATCCTTTATTTTTATGGATTTGTATGTTTTTGTATGTTGAATTAATTAACTGCAAGTTGCTACAGTGGATGAGTGGATGAGAAAACTCAAAAGTTCAAAAACGAAACAGTTTTTGTTAGTTAAAGAAATGAAAGTTGAGCTCAAAATGAACTGATAATAATTGGAGACTATAAAAAAAATAATGACTCTGTCATGATTTTATCCATCAGCTGGATTCTGATGGGATCCATCTGACTGAAAACTCAGTTCAGCACAGTGTAGTGCCCGGACTCACATTCTTCAACCTTCATGGCAAATTTAGTCTTAAGGCTCATGTTACTATATCACGATTGCCATACCATACCTGTATACTGCACCCATGACTGAAAAGCAGTTGTATGTGACCTTTAGCCTTTTTCGCCTCAGGCTGGAGCTGTAACTTAAAGAGCAATTGTAATATAAAAGTATAATAATTTAATTGGTGTGATAAGATAGCAGGTTCTTTCAAAGAGCATTGATGTTTTTGTTTTGCTTTTTTAAACTACAGCTCTGTTCTCACGTGAAAATGATCCATTGATTTAGATTTTTTAAGTAAGACATTTGCACAGTAAATTCATCATCGTCTTGGCAATGGATCTGTAAAGATATAAAAAGGAAATAACTGCTTATCCCCACACCCCCACCCTTTTCTGCTGACCCTGTTTTCTTAAATCCACTGTTTCCAGAGCATGTATGCTATATTGTGCATCTGACATGATACATAAAGAGGAAATGACCCAAAATTTCAGAAGCTTGTGGCAGATACCAATTTCATTATCGATTATAATTTTTGCAGTGGATCACACTGTAACCTTTGGAGTGCTGAAGTCACAGATGGCACTCACAAAAGAGATGCTAACAGTATGAGAGTTTTAGGAATTATAATCACATGTATTATGGTAATTATATGTTAATTACATGTAGATAATGTAGATTCCACATTTCTTTAAATGGGACGAAGGAGACACTTAGCAACAAGAGTTAAAAACGATCATTTAAATTTGGCTACTAACTAATAAAAGAAACATGTTTCTTTGAGATTTCTGTTTAGCAGTACATTTAACCTTTGTAAAACCTCTTTGCTGACTTCTGAACAACATGTCAAATAAAGCCAGTAAAGTAATCAGTGGGTGTGGCATGCAATAAATTCACCTAGCATACAGCTGATTGTCAGTGGTGCACAAGTTTGAGGTATTATTAAATAAAACACAGCGTAATGGAGATGCAAAATGACATTAAGCTTCTGCTTGCATGCTGTCACTTATGTCCTTCTGGGGGTTGGCGGCTTGTCAGGTCTAACTGTACATAATTAATTGCCCTCCTGTTTTGTTTGAAGGTGTTCTGAATGACCAAGAGTTTGCACTCAAATATTTATGTATGCCTTCTAAACCAAATTACTGCTTCCCAAAGACATAGCTAAAGACCTAATTTGCGTGCTAGAGCCTTTTTTGAAGGACGTGAGTCAACAGCAAAGATTACTGTACTACTCTGTCAAGCAAATGACTGACATTTCTAATGGAACATGAGTGATTTGTTGAATGTGGATTTAGCCATGCCATTAGCCTAGGGTACTTTGATGACCACAAGAAATTTGATAGGTAATTAATTTTTGGGAACACGTTCGCTCATCCCCACCAATCCGTATTAAGGGGCTGCCTGATCCCCCATTTGCTAATTGAGTTAACTGCAGCAGTCCGGATTCGAACTTGAGAAGTGTCACAAATCAGACTCTGTTTATCTACCATTATGTTGAAGCAAGAAGGCTTAGTTTTACGGTATAATTATACCTCACAAGACAGTGACCCCAGCAAACCTCATTTTGTAATGCAGAGCACTTTGGCAGGGCTGTTGATGCATACTGGGCAGATTTCACTGAGCTTTGTCTGCTGTTTTTTTTCCTCTGACTGTATCTGCCTCAACCCTCTCTAATTGGAGCATGAAATCTGTGCACAACAAGAATACTGAGAGAAGTTCAATTAAAATCCTTATTTCCTGCAGATGGCATTGTCAGTTTGAAGGCATCGAATATCCATAAGGTGGCTGTTTTATCTAGGCTCTCTTCCCTTTTTAATCTAAGAAAGGGAAGAACTCGGCATTTGATGACAATGAACTAACAAGAGACAAAAAGCAATAACTTTTGAACGGAAATGCAAACCATTTTGTTCTGGTCCCGAATGTGATTTGATCGACACTATCCACTTGCAGAGCAGGCCTCCTCGTGCCCTCTCCAAAGACATTTGCAACTGTGTCAAGGCCCTATAAATCATCCTGTATCAAAGAGGCCATGTAACGCTTTCTACATTTCAACATATGTGGAATCAGAACACGTCTGTCATCGTTGTGAGCCACTCTGAGAGAAAAAGGTTTTTTGGAGGCCTTTCCCACTGTAATGTGGACCATATGTGCTATTGATTTGGGAGGTTTTACCTGCCACAGTGGTATACTCCTAAAATGAGGTGAGGCAGACACTGTCATACCTCTTCAATAGTAAAGGATTAAGCCTGTAAGCTAAAATCAACAACATGGATAACTACCAAGAAGCACTGATAAGACTGGACATCAAACTCAACTTAGGTTATGCCTTCCTTTCTTTTCTCTGATGTAAACTTCTTTAGCCCTCTTACTTTAAACCTGTGATTTGCTTTTAAATAGCCCCTAAACACACAGCGATTTGGTTCATTTGCATCAAATGAGACACACTCCAACCACTCTGGCTGGTGCCAGGATGAGACTATTCATCTTAATATTATAAATGGCTCTCACTGTCATCCGAGGTTTTAAGTTCCCAAAGCAACTGATCCTGGCCTTGTACTGGCCATATATCTCCCTTTGAAAGCCAACTCTTCCATCTCCTGCTGCTTTGTATTTAAGGTTGGCCCTCTATCTTGGATTTAACCTGCTTTCTCAATGACCGTCATAACTTTCAGGAGGTTCCCTGGTTCTGGTATAATTTAGGAATCTCCATTTGTGGTCTCAGAGGCTGAGGATAAATGAGACTGTAATCCAAATGATAAATGTTAAGTGATTTGGTCCCCGCCTGGTGACACGGCTTGTTTCTAAACTTAGATTTGCCTCCACAGAATTACCCCCACTGCTGCTAAATAAAAACATGTAACATTTGAAATCTACCAAACGAGCCTGATGTTAACGATATCTATCTCTGCTTTGATTGAAATTCAAGAGTAATAACATACTCTTTGTTTCTTAATGTTTATTTTAGTGGAGATACTAAATCAAATAAATGAAATTACACACATTGACTACTCTTTGTTTTTTCTTCTTTTTTGGGGGGGGGGGTGTTACTCTATGATCTAAATCACGTGTTTATCAAACTACAAATATTTATTTTTACCTGTATCCATGAAGTGTATGTCATTTAGAGCACAATGGCAACCCCCAGTAAATATTTCAGTAATAACAATATGCCTGGGAACGGAAAAGTCAGTTAATGGAACAGACACAAAACAAGGCGCAGGCTCACAGCCAGTAAAAGCGATTACTGATAATGGTCTTGTACAAGACAGTATTAGGACCACATTAAGAAAAAAATATTAGAAGGATCTTTTTTGTTTGTTTATCATTTTGAGAATTATCTAAAAAAAAATAAAAATAAAATCTTATCTCACTATTTTGAAATTAAATTTGACATGCTATTTTGAGAATAATCTCAAAATGCTATTTTGAGATTAAACTTGAAATAGTATTTTCGAGATTTATACTTTCATGGCTTGATTCTCTAAATTAGCAATAATAATAAAAGTCTCTAGATCGAATTTCAACTTTTGTGCTAAATTTCAACTTTATTCTCAATATGATTAATAGTAATAATTTTTTTTTTAAAACTTGTTTTTGCCCTTATTGTGTCCCTAACAGCCTTTCATAGTCTTCTCATAATCAAAAGGCTTTCATGAGGTGTAAGCCTTTTGATTTTTAGTGCAGATTGTTCCATAAGTCCACTGACCTAACAGCAAAAGGAATTCTTAGCTAATTAGTCCTGCACTTTTAAGAATTTCTTGATTAAATTACAATAAACTTACAAAGAGATTTGCCAGCATAAAACTATTAACTTACAGTATCCCTAATCTAATCTATAAAACAGCTTCTTGCTGTAAAATTAGATTATTGTGTAAAGAAAAAGAGCAAAGTATAATACTCTCAGCCTTTTAACTGTCAATATACTATTTTTTGTTCCCCTATACTGTAATATCCACAGAATGCAATACTGTAGATGCATAAAAACACAACTTGTGGACTCAGTGCACACATCTTCAGCAAAGTACCTGGAATTTAGCTTTTTTTCCTACTGACACGTTGACATGAGCTTTTCTTCCTCTACTCTTTGTACTATACATTTAAAGGGCACCCACATAAAAAGGGATCACTTTGTAGCTGATGGTTAGTTGCAAGTGGACTTTCCAAGATCCAGTTGCTTAGGTAACCCTTTTGTCAACCAATGGTATTCTTCCCTCTCACTGGTAGGTAATTCAGTAAAGTAAAGTTTAACCTGACTACTTTGCCTGACTTCTTGGTTTTTTTTTGGTCATCATTGCTAGCTGCTGAATTTCATTGAGCTTTTATGATCTCTGTTGCCTTTAGAAAAATGTTGTTTTATTCAACATTTGCATCACCTGAAGGTGAACAATGACTGGAAGGTAAATGTTTCTGGAGCCTTCATCATGATGGCCTATTGCTAGCTTAACCTTAAAGGTTGATTTATAATACTGCATTACCTGGGTACCTCTGCCTTAGCCTACACTATAGCACATGAGATGTAGATCAGCTTTGTAGTAATACGCTGTGTAAAAACAAAATATTGTTTGGATAATGTTTTTGTCAAACAAAATGTAATAAGCAGTATAGCCAATAGCCAGCTTGCTTACTCATGACCGCAAAGGAATGCATACCCACCAGCACACAGTATAAATGCAAAGAACTATGGCGTTGCTCTGTGGGGATCCTGTGCAATGACTAAAAATCATGTTTAACATTGTTCTAAATACTTTTTTTAAAATTTAGTCTTTGCAGTGAACACAAACACAATACTGCATTATATAAGATTATTATGACTGTAGCTGTTAATATTCTGTCCTTAGACACATTAGCATTTAAAGTATGTAGCTGTGTACAGAGAATAGTTTGTTACTGTATAAAACTGCTTGTATTTTTTTACAGTATTTTGTTATAGTGTAGCAGTTGATGTAGTAGTTTAAGCATATGGACCAGACCAGGAATGTGTAAGATAGGATGCCAGTTTACTTACCCCATAGCTGAATTTGTACTAGTTCAAATCACTTGGGATTTGGATAACTGCAAAATAATTGTAAATAAATAGTTTTACAACTACCATCAGAACTATTACTGGTTGTACCAATTAATCCATGCCCCCACTTCCATTATATATTAAAAATAAATAAAGCAATGCAAAAATGGAACTTTAATTTGTAATTTCAGTTATTTAAAATACTAGAGTCTCCGATAAAGCACCTGATACCTTTTATGTAATAGTAACAACACAGAGTCTGCGAACAGCAAGCAAATATTTCACATCTAACAGGCATGCATGTTTGTAATGACAGGTAATACCTGCTGCAAGGAAAGGATCATCCCTGCCATTAGCAAACACTTACCCCACTGGAGCTGGTACATGCCGTTTACAAAGCTCCACTATTCTGGGAAACCTTAACCTCCCGACCGCCCTTTTCCCTTCACAAACTGAGACTGACTTAACATTCCTGGCTGAGTGTGTTGTGTCACAGAGAAGAACATGTAATCAGGTCATAAAACAGTCTACAGTCTGTAGTCTTAATATAGCAATTAACACTTGTGGATGAACAAAGTTTGAATGTCACGTCTAGAATAACAGATGCACTCAGGATTAGTTTCTAAGAGATACGTTGATTTTTCTCGCTGTTACAGTACGTATTACGCATGTCTTGGTTTGTTTTTTTGTTACAGTAATCCATGTTACAAAGTGATGTGTGCTAGACAGCGAAGTCTGAAGTGATGCAGTAACTCAGAGATAAATCCCACAAACGACTTCTGCTTCACTCAATATGGTTGTGATCAAAAGAACAGAGCTTCAGAAAAGAAGCTGCCCCTTTCTTTGGTTCCTGGTAAAGAAATCTCCTGCAGCCGCAGCAGTCTGATATCGAGATGTGGAAAAAGAGGTATTTTGAAACGATCTATGTCATCCTTACAGCTGCTGTGTTGTCTTGAATTACCTTGATGCAGCGTTTCCAAAGGACAGATTGGATTTCCTTCACTGTCGTTTTCATCCAGATTTTTCCACAAATGCAGGCAAAAGATTTATTTACAATTAGTCTTTCTGATAGCTGATTTCTTTCACGGTGAACCTTACAGAGTTCAGTAAGCGGTGTTCAGGGTTTAAGCATGAGCAGTAGTCATTTCAGGGGTTAGCTTTGGAAAAGGTATTAATTTCAGCATTGGTACTGGGCCTGGCATGGTTTATGTCCAAGTTGGAGTTTTTTATTCTGTAAGTATCACTTCAAAGGACTTGGCAAGAGATGAGGTTGAACTTTTAGTTGAAGGTGATAGCTGCAGATCTTTAGTGTAGAGGTCATTATACTGTAAAACCCTAACCTTGAGTAGCTTTGTTACTTGAATCGAGGTAGGATTAATGTATAAACTCAAATGACATCTACATTATTGTTTCATAAATAATGTAAAAGGCAATTATATATACATATATATTTGTATCGATTACATTTTGGGGTCTAAATCTGAGGGGAAAAAAAAAACAAACAAACAAACTGAGCCTAAAATTATATTAATTATATGTTGACAAATTAAATGTCATTATGGCTGACATGTGTTTCCCCTGTCAATCTTATTACATTATTATTTACAACCAAGTGCATGATATGCTTGTGAAGCTAAAACCAGTCAAGTATCATCATAGCTGTTGCCCTATTTTGTGTCAGTTAAGTAAGTGGAGCCTGTGTCTTCATAGCATGGTGCAAATTCCTGAGATTAATGTAAATGATAAGGAATCTGCAACTCTCCGGATTCTGAGATCCTCTGGATTAAAGGTTCAAGTTCCAGTTGAAGCTGGAAAAGGATGACTCACTGTCCGGCCCGGATAGCTATCCGGTGTCTCGTCTCCTTCCAGTTAAGAAAGCGAGGAAGAGTAAAAAACGTCTCACAACTTGAGCTAAAGTTCAACGGGAAATGGTATCTTTCCACTCAAGCTCAGGAACTGTCTATACAAAATAAATAAATAAACAATTAAATTAATAATAAAATAAATACATAGCTTTTTATTTTTCTTGTTTTGAAATAAACTTATAGATTTTCTTATTTAAAGTTACGCATTTTTTTCCTAATTTATAAAATATAAAAAACGGCGAATTTATTTAGAAAAAAACGCAGACAGATCCAAGGAAAGAATAAAAGTTGTGTGCACGTACAGAAAAGGACATCTGAAAAAACTGAATGAAAGACAAGCTGGAGTCATTGACAGTGCTGGTGTGATGACTTATGATGACCTCCCTTTAAAGGTTACTGTCCCTTTCATTAAAAGACTATTTCATTGATCCCTGTCCTTGGTCTGTCTCCTCTTCGGCTGTGTCTCCATTAACAAAGTTAACTCTCTTACGCCATGACCTCTTCGTACTCCTCTTGACCCGGGCAGACAGCTGTGCTTACCTTAGCATAAAGTGCCACAATAGGTCATCATTATCAAATTAATCAAAGCTGTCACAATGCAGCACAGTGCTGCGGTCAACGCTATGCTGTGCGTCAAAAACCACTTAGATCATGTAACACTTTAACGTGCAGCAAAGGAGCTGTGCAGACGTACAATGCATGCACACACATGCACGCTCATGAAAGTGCACACACAGATGTGCTTAAGAACCAGAAATGAATGAATGAATTTTATGGACTTTCGTAGTGAGCCAAAGAACAGCAGCCTAGTCTGATTATTCAGTTTCTGATTCAGCTGCAAATAGCATGAAAATATTGAGTGATATTATTTAAAAATTGAAAAAATAACCCCCCCCCCCTCTCTTTTTTCTGCTTTCTCCATATAGCCAAATACTGCTTGATATGTGCTCCTTATGAGCATTTGAAAATGCAAGGAAGTTTTTTTGCATGCTGTAGATGATTCACCAATGTTTTCTATCCCTTTCTGGACAGTAATTCATCCAAAATTAGTATCAAAAGCTAACAACACTCTGTATAATTATAAACTCTAAGCTATTACTCAAACTTATAAACCAGAAAATAGCTCCTGATTTACCCAATGCCCTCATAACAAGTCACACATTAAGAAAAAGATTAAGGGGATTACTTAAGTTTAAAGTATTATTTAAAAATCATGAGTATCACTCTTCTTTATATTGAAAAAATAGCTTTTGCATTATATTAAGTAAACAGCAACCAATCCAACATCCATCCATCCCAAATTGATTTAATGGATGCCTAATGAAAAATAATAAACTTTATTTTAAGGTTTTTATATAAGGAGGAAAAACTCACTGAATGACTGCTGTCATGGCTGAAGTATTATTTATTTATTTATTTGTCAAAACCCCAGCTATAGCCCAACTGACCAGTCATTCAGGCTTTGTCTGAATGATTGGTCTTTGTCCAGTGCTCTACTTCTGTGCTGACAAATGGATAGAAATACTACAAAAATATAAATGTGCTACAAACCTGAGAGCTCTTGCTTTCCATAATTTCTGTCTTAAACTACTTCCCACTCCTTCCTGTGAGAAGAGGCGAGAGGCTCTCGTCTTCATTTTTTATTTTTTTGTCCAGACTGTTGTTTTCAGTTTTGTGAAAAAAGGCTGAGATAACAAGAAGATAATTTCCACCTGCTGTTTAACAACTGAAGCTAGAACATACCATATGTGTGTGTGTATGTGTGTCGAGTGGGGCAACAAGGGAGATCTGCAACAACAAACTGCTAGATTGATTAACTTGTCTGTCAGGCTCTTCACTGTGACAATAAAGTCTATACCTCAGGGAGCTTATTGAGAGATGACACGTCTGAGACCCCCAGGCACAGACACAACACACACACACATACACACACATGCTGACACACCAGCTCCCTCTCGCTCAGCCTTCATCTGTACTCTCCCATTATAAAACACGTTTCCGAGTGAGTCCCTGCCTGTCCCGAAGGTTGCAATCAGGAAGGCCTGCTCCCTCTCTCTGTCTCTTTTTCAGACACGCACACACACACACACCACGTAATCCCCAGGGGTCTTCTGGACTCTGTTATTCACACTGGGCTCTATATTATAAACTGCTTCACTTCATAATTGAAAAGGAACTCTAGGGCGTGTTTGGCCAGCTAATCCATTTAAGGTCATTATGTGCATTGTCAATTGGCTTGACCCAGCTGTAGAGAAGATTACAGAAAGTGGGGTTGATCTACACCCCTTGCCCATCCATTGGGGGATGGAGGGTGGTGAGAGGAGTTAATGAATGATTACTTCTCACTTTGTAATCCAATGGGATGCTGATTTAAAGGGCAACCCCCAGTACCCAACCCTCCACTGTGAGCGCCATCAGTGGTATAAGTCTGTGTGAGATGTACAGACCCCAGATAAAACAGACATTAATGATACAGTTTGATTTATGAGCATTAGCTTACATGTGAAATGTCAAGGGTTTCAGGGAAGTACCTTAAACTCATCTTAGCAAAAATCTTCAGCAATGAAAAAAAATCAGGTGTGTTTGATTTAATTGCTTTATTATTTTTTTCTCATTAATGCAGGCTCCAAAGTATCAGCAGTATCACTTTGTTATTAAAAAGCGTTTGCTTCCTTTTTACGTGTCATAGGTTTACAGGATATCAGCCAGTGACTTGTGCTGTACCCATAAAGTGATTCAATTACCTTCCAGTACCATTAGAATAACTGCAACATGCAAGCTCTATATTTTAAGAATGAATTACATACATATATGATTTTCAAATAAGTGAAAAAAAGTATTTTTATGCAAACAGTGACTTAGTTGACAAGTTTTCCTCTTTTGTCTCTGTGTAAACTATACATTGCAGTCACCAGTGTCCTCTTTACAGCAGTAAGATGAACAAATTTTCGACAGTTGATAGTTGAATAGTAGTTGAAAGACTATATAATAATAGACGTAAATAATACTGATAATTTTTTCAGGCCATAAGTTACAGTTACAAATATTTACGTTTACATTTGCTGTTAATTCAAATGAAAGCTTAAGAAACATTGTAGCTGTTTTACTAAGAGTCCAATCCAGTCATTTGTGCCACCTAGCTCAGCGACAGAAAATAATGTGGTAAGCGAGAAATTGACCTTAGGCTATTGTTTTGTGGAGCCCCTGTTTGAAGTTGGAGGGCACTTCCTGCCCAAAGTCCTCAATGAACCATTTGTTTATGTCCTCCTGGTCAGTAAATCACTTATCGCATCAAAGAGCTCCATTCTGCCCCATTACAACAATAGCGGGTCATGCCAATGTGCAAACATGACAAGGATGCAGTGCAAGAAAATGTCTTCCTTTCCTGATGTGATCACAATTGTTCCAAGATTTATGCAATGCTGGCATAAGTAAGGGAGACCCTGGATATCATGAAAAGCTTTTTAGTTCAAATGTAAAAGTAGAAAAAAATCCTTATTTTTAGTATATTTTTACTCTCTGCTCTTATAACATTTTTTTTTCTTTACACAGGTTAAATCTATATAACGTAACTTAAAAAAAACAAAACAAAAATCAAAACTCAGGCTGTCTTAGATTAAGTTTGGGTTTCTCCCTTTATTAATGTGAGACCTCCTGGGTTATCCTTTATTTCTTTATTTCACACAAAACATTTAAGCATTCCACTTCTGCGCAACTAAAATGAAAGTTATCGGTTTTATTATTGTTGTTGCTTTTGCAATATGGGACATTATTTTTTTGGCCTTGTGGGCGAAAGGAAACAAGTGACTAACAGGCTCCCGAACAGTAAAAAGACGCCGCTGAGTCATACTGACGGAAGAGTAACCAATTCATTTTTCCCTATTTCTCAGCCCTCAACACGTCATGCAAACCAATCACATCCCTGACGTCAAGAAGGGATTTACTCGCCTCCCGTGAATATTCTTTCACAGTGGCCAGTTCCCTGATGTCTTGTAGGTCTAAAAGCCATGCGAACAGGAAACTGCAGAAGTAGACTACTGGCCCCCTTTACTCTAAAAGCCCTGGAAGACTGTAGCGTGGTGAGACTCAAGGCCAACAATGTGCCCACGGCCCATGTTCACATCCTCTCTGGAAGCACTGCCTTTCCCCAGTCATTTGCAATATTTCTGGGCGGAAAAGGCTTCAGTTATACGAGGGTCGGCAGACCATTGTGTGGCAGTGATTCATGTGAAGCTGTATGAACAGTTAAACAGTTATGGCTGCAGGCGATGCCAAGTTAATCCCAAAAGATTCAGATAAATGACCAGTAGATGATTTGGCTTCATTCTGAGGTGGAAATGAGGCAAGAATAGACTTAACAAGGAGAACAAGTAAAAAATTTACAGGAAAACGTTGGTCCATATTGTAAATAAAACATTTTTTATTAATGTTTTTTAAAATAATTGTTAGTCTAATTACCTTTAATTCTGTGGTGCTGTGCAAATGGATTTCTTGGAATGGAAATCAAAAAATAATGGAAAGTAAAAACTGTTGCTACTGCAAGGCTGCTGCTGATTGGTGATTTATCAGATATCAGTGTTTAGCCTACAGTTAATAGTCGCTACCTTGTAAGGAAAAGCATATATTTCAATAAATAAAAAGGCTTAATCTTGCTATTATCCTCATATATTTGTATTAGTGTATAAATTATGTTAAAAATATTACAAAGAGGATATACAAGAGTTCACAATCCGCTAAATCATTTTGTACTGTTAGTATTTTGTAATGCTGTATAACAATACAAATGTTACAACTCTTACAATCAGTAGTTGATAAAAGAGCTCAGCCTTACAGTTAGACTGAGGATTCCAGCACAGACCCAAATTTCATATCCAACATTTGACAGTTTAATCATCCTTTTAGTTACAACCTCTTGCTACATTTACATAGATCATAAAATGCATGAGGAGATTAGCTAATTCCTCCCAGAACCTCGTCCATATTAATAACAACATTTACTATATTATGGCACTTGCATTAATTTGTGTGGGCAATGACATTATCCTCAATTGCCTTGCATTTCAGGCCAATTCGCTGGGTCAGTCAACCGGATCGGCAACCCCCATCCCTCCCTCAACGCTCCCCTCGGCGACTAATGAAAAAGACATCAGCAGGCATTGAGAAGGTCGCCCATCCCGTTTATTTTGACCTCGCTGTGTCTGTTCTCTCTCTGACAGGTTTTGATGCATCAGGGGTGGCTGGTTCCCTGGCCATGCTGTGTGGATGGGCAGGACGGACCTCTTATAGCGTCGCTTCTCTCTCAGCCTAAGGCGACAGCCCTCCTTTTCTCCAACCTACCCACTTCCGACCTGCTCCCCTCCCTCCCTGCACCATTGCTGCTCAATTACAATAATAGTAATAATAACCTTATCTACCCAGTGCTTAAAAGAGCAGAATAATTAAATGTGGGATAAGATAGTACAATAACAAAAAAAGGGGGGTCATCGGTAATCAGTAAAACCACTGGGATCAGGTAAATATGGTCAGAAACTGTCTACTTTGTTGTTTACTTCATGAGAAAGTAACAGACATTTATTATCTTGAACAGAATAATAGCCAGCTTTGGTTGCTGGTACTTTCTTTATTATTTTTTCAAGACAGTTTATTCCCAGCATGTATGGAATGATTCTCTCACCAAGATTATCTTGTGAAATGAACAAGCGTCAGACGTAAGATTTTATGTATACTGAGAGATTCGAACAAATAAACCCTTTCTTATGTTTCACTGTGTCTTTTTTTAGCAATTTCTCTTTTTAGGCTCCATTACAAAATTACATGTTGTATAGCAGATGTAAAAGTTGCTGTGCTAATTTTAAATCTGCATTATGCTCAGTTGTCTTCATCCCAGATCGTAGAAAGACCAGGACACCCCTTTCTGATATAGCCTGAATGTTGAAAGATCTGAAACACAACTCAGAGCTATATTTGTCACTGTGATGTCCAGTGTTGGATGGGCATCAGTTTCTCTCTTAGTAAGGCTCCCTGGGCCCCTGCCCATTTGGTCCTCTGCCCCCTTAATGAAACAAAAAGGGCAGTCGGTTGAAAAGCAAAGAACCAAATTGAATCACTGCCTCTCCCTTTGTGTGCTGCATTAACAACTCAATTAAATGCCAGCAAGCATCTGCTGCTATGCCAGTCTGGCATGAATACCATACAGACTCTATCGGGCTCTCATTTTTTACACTATAAAGAAGGGGCGGGGCAGAAAGGATGAGAAACTAGGGTAATGTACTTGTAGACTAATCCTTCTCACTGACGTTCTTATTTATATTCAGGATGTGATGTGCATTGCAAAAGCAGACAGAAGGAGAAAAAAATCTAAATATTTTCCATAAGATAAAGTAACAGCACGTTTAAAAACAGAATAAAACTAAAATAGAACAATTTCATGTTTAGCATGACATTAAAGTAGTGTCATGGCAGAGAAAAAAAGTTGTAACTCTAAATAAGATATAAACATTTAAAATAATGTCTTATCAACTCTAAATAATTAATGCTTCCTATAAAGCATCCTAGTTAAATGATGCACTGACAGTGGCAATTATTTATTTTGCTAAGCTCTTCATAAGAGCAAAGATGCTCTTATGTGTTTTCGTGTACTATCTTTCACAGCCTCCTACGGCAACATTAAAGGTATTAAAGCTGTGTGTTGAACACGGCTGGAGGTTGTGGTGAGACAGAGGGAGAAGAACGTGGGGGAGAAACAGAGGCAAGATCGGGAGAAACGAGAAGCTGCTCATCCCAGACTGGGAGTTCATCCATCATTGGAATCAGTGTGTGCTGTAATTACTGTGTCAAATAGATGGGATGGTGCCTGGGAGGATCGTGCATATGTGTGACTGTGCACGCGTGTATGTTTGTGTGTGCGCATACAAGACTGAATGCACCAGCATGTCTGCATGTGTTTGAGCTAATGTCTCGGTTGTGGCGATGTGTTGTTGTGTGTGTAGTGTGGTGTTCACAGATCTCCCATGGACACCTTATCTTCATAATCACCCCACCGCCACACACACCAGACCACTCCCTTCTCTGCTGTCATCTGTCATCCATAGCCGGAGTTGTCAACTGGTGCTGTCATGCATTGCCAACATCAGGACGCCAGGAGAGGAAGTCTTAACTCTTTCAGCAGCAAAGCTCTTTGAGGGTTGGAGAGGATTGAGCTATTTAAGGAATGTGCAGCAGAAAGGATGGATGAAGAAAATGAAACATAGGAAGCGTGGATAATTTGGAGTATTACCGATGCTAACAGTTTTTCTACGCTTGTATTCCCATGAATGTGCTCCAAAGCAGACATCATAATAAAGATATTACAGCGATGCTAGTACTAGTACTAATAGATCAATTTGGGTTTTTAAAAAGCTTATTATAAAACTGATATTTACTGGTTTAAGTGATTGAAAAGGTGTATTTACACTGGAAGTACACAAATACACTGTAATAAAATTTATTTCAAGGTTTAGCACTTCTTGAAAAAAATCATCTCACAGGAGTTTTCTTCCGCTATGTAACTCGGCACTAGCAACAAAAAAAATATTATCAGGATCTTGTGGGTACATAAAAAGTGTAGTGTAGCCACGCTAAAAACCAGAAGTAACAATCTGAAATGAACATTATCCCACTACATGTTAGGTGGAACAACAGACTAGTTACCAACTAAACAAGAAAATAAAAACTAATACAAAAAAAGCTTAAATGTATACTTTATTTAAATGGTAAGCCAAAACGAATTACAAATTGCTAAACATATATCTGAAAGTGGCAGAAAAAAGCATAAATAACAGTAACGAAGGTGATTAAAAAGTTCTAAATGCTAAACTTAAAACTATAAATGAGTATGGCAGATAGCTAGCATGAATTGATAAACATCTGAAAAACTTATTTATTGGGTATTAGCTAAAATATTTGACTAGAATATACAAAATTACTTCCTGTGTGTGTGTTTGTTTGTTTGTTTGCTTCTTTGCCCAACAACTCCTTCATAAGATCATAAGACACAGTTGCTATGACATTATCCCATTGTCAACCAATCACCTAGCAACAGGCTAAAATGACCATTTTTTCACATTTATGCACATATAACATTTTATAAAAGCATGGCATCATTTTTATTTGACAACCATAGGATCGCATATATATCTATAAAAGCTGAATTATTCATGCATCCAGCAACCACCTAGCAATGGGCTAAAATGGCCCATGAGTTTTTAGCATATAAACCTCTGCCACGATTTTTTTTTTTACTTTTCCAGCAGCACAGACAGCCCACTTAAGATTGTGGCAACAGCAGCTAGAACACAAATATTTATTGAACTATGTTATGCTAAGTGTACGAATTCAGCAGAAGTGGTTAAAAGTGATGAGTTGGCAGAGGTAATTTTGACCAAAAACTGTGGTACATCTCTAGCCTAAAAAATACTACAATAACTTTATTTTATAAAAGCTACATAATACTTTAATCTAAATAAATTCTGTTGTATTGTTTTCCTGTCTGTGGAAATTTAAGTTCTTTGAAAACTACTGTGTGTTACTTTCAAATTCAATATCAGTTAAATATCACTCCATAGACACACTGACAAGCCAATAGTGACTGCTCCGTTCTCCAGACCATGTGCAATAGGAATGGGGGGGAGTAGATTGTGCTGGGTGTACATCTTTCTTGTGCTTGGGTCCTGTCCTCTCGCTTGAGAAATTATCTGAAAAATGGGGAGCGTGTCCGCAAGCCATATGGCTCTGCAAGAACAGCAACGAGAAGAGCAGCGGAGCACGTAAAGAGGTGGAAATGGCGTTAGCCGCTTGGCTGCTCAATGTTGGCAATCAAAGTCTTGGTGAACCAGTGAAAGATGTAAGCAGAAGAGAGGATCATGAGCCCGGTCACTCTATTTGGCAGTGTGACAGGTCTGTCCTGATGGTGAAACAGTTTGATCTGTTAAGCATACAGACTTTTATCCTAAATTCCATGAGAAGGTCAGTTAACCAGGCAACAAATAGCTATCTAAGCAAGCCATTTACTCCCATTCTGTTGTGGTTGTTGTTTTTTTTCTATGTAGAAAATTGTTTTGAAATTTCATAGGTTTGCATCGACAGTAATTAAAACAACATAATCTAATATTTTTTGTGTGTTTTATTTTCCCATGAAAATAGTGTTAAGGCAGTTTGCTAAATAGTCAAAACTGCCTTAAGATAGTTTTAAAAATGCAGTGATGTTAAGTAGCTACATAACACTGATTTAGGCTTTTTTCTCACTCACTGTTCAAATTCATTTTAAATGATGCTTCATTAAATTTAGGAAATGTTAATGGTTTGGGTTAAAATGGATTTACCACACATATCACAGCAAGATTTGTAGTTGGACTGGGTAATGTGTACTCTTAAACAACTGTGTACAAAACATGCTTTCAAGTGAAATACCTTTAGTTTCAAATTTTTTATATCGCACACAAAAAATCTATTTCTAAGTACACTTAGATAACATTTTGTAAATAATTCCTACATTAGCATTGACTTCCGAGTATTCCTATAAAATACATTTGACCACGTTCAATACATGATTAGATAATGAATTAGCCAAACGATGGCTAACAACCATGTGTTGGTATGGGTGAATATGCGAAAGGTGGAATTGGCAACCCATTGCCTCATTGGGAAAATTGCTTTTGTTTTTACATTTTTATGTCTAATTAACAACCACAAGGGGCAGGTCCTTCACCTGTTAATGAGGATGCAAGACAAAGTCAGCTCAAGAAATGATTACTGAAAGTTGTTACAAACAAAAATCTGACACTGAAGTAACTTTAGCCCTAAGCTATCACGACATGCTTGGTATTAACAAGTTCAAAGCAATCTCAAATGACAAAAACAAACACAAGTAAAAACAAAAAAACAAACCTGAACCCATAACAAGCTCTAATAGGCAGGATAATAATAATTTAGAGGGTAAAAAGCTAGTGGTTGTATTTTCACTCTTAATTTGTTAAATTATGTTACATATGGCCCTACCAATAGGCTGTATTTAAATTTTTTGGCCAATGCAGACAACATTTTGTCAAAGCCATATATAAATGTTTCTTCATTTTTCAGTGAGTACACTGGAAACACAAAATTTGGACAATAACATTCTCTTTAGCACAATGCCTATGGGTATTGTGCCCATACCCACTATACTGTGTCAAAAAGGAAGGTGAAAATACAAAGTATCTATACTTACGCACATGTCACTGATTTTTTTTGTTTGTTTTTGTGTAAATGTAGGATAAACAGTTTATTAGTGTCTACCTTAATAACACTGTCATTCATGGGTGCAGTTGTTGGCTCAAGTATTTTGTAAAAATGTGTGATAAACATTGCTCAAGAAAGGAAGAAGACCCACAGAGATTGCTAATGCATGGAGCCCAGAAATCTGTGCTACAAGCCTGAAGGCAGTGCTCCAGCACACTGCAGTAGACATTTGTGCTGCTAATGAAGAATATCGTAATTAATTATACAGTGTAGTGTGATTTAAACTGTCTCTAATTTGTGAAAGCTGAACAACTTCAAGCTTTGAGTCCTATAACCTCATAATGTTGGCAGAATGAATTGACAGCTTTCAGCTCGACTCTCGAGCCCTTGACACTGCTGCCATCCCACAACAACCTTCCTTTTTCTTTATAATGGCAGCGCTGCTACTCTCAGGGGCTATTAGGGAAATGTAACATTTGGTGCCATATGCTTGCAGGTTGTTTGGGAATAGTGATGTGGCCATATCTTGACACGCTGTAGCTTACATTTTGCCAGTTAATTACCATCATGACATCGGAACAGAAAGCAAACTGCAGATGCAGTGTTGGTAAAAAGCTCTCTGGGAGGGAGGGAGAGAGGGAGGCTTCAGGGGAAGATCATTAAAAAATTGAGTGTTCATTATCAAAGGTGACTTGACTGACTTGTACAAAGAGTTGTAAATTGTCTAGTTCGCAAACTTTTATGAAGTTTGTGAACTTCATGTTTATTATGCTCAACTTGATCATTTGCATTAAAATCGATGATAAGAAAGACAATCTGCAGCTAATGGCTAACTAGTATTCTAGGCAGTTGAATGAGAACATTTTGTTGCTAGGTACAGAAAGCCTCCTGACATTTGAACGAGTTGTTTGTGATTTACTTATTTGCCAGAGAAAGTAATTTTGTCCACCACATTACGTTCATGTTACTCTATAAAATGACTGGAAACACAGTCACATAATTAACCTATATTACCATACCATATCACACCAATTGTCATAATTACTAAAAATATAAACCCGAGGCTACAGGTCCACGCACAGCACAAATCCCTATCCTAATGAGGCCACACATATGATCTTCCTTTTAGTGCTTACATATGAAGGCAAAACCAATAATACACAGCAAAACGAAAACCAGTAATCGCCACAATGATTCTACTGTAGGAAGTTGTCCAGGTAAAAATGAAAGCTATGGTGTTGCCTTTGTTAAAACTGTTGAAGATCAAGTTCTGCTGCTGGGCCATGGTCTGCATACACTCAGCTTTGGCATCACTCGGTTTTTCGCTACCTTTGCATTAGCATGCTTTCTATGCAGAAGCATGCAAAGAGCTGAAGTTTTGTTTCAGTTGTTTTTGTCATGGAGGCAGTTTGCATTTCACCATTGCACTCGTGTCCTTTTGTGCAATAAAAATAAAAGTTCCACTGGTCAAAAGTTGTTAAGCACTTCACCATTTTCTTTCTCCTGCACCAACAGCAGCAGGTTAAGGTAGACAAAGCACAGCGAAATAGAGTTAAACCTAAATCATTCCTGACAGGTGGCTGACCTGCTGTTATAGCACCGCTTGCAAACACACTTTATTCTCACATCAGCCTAAGAGGAAAGATATTTGTAAGTAAACTAGAGGTCTGGCTGAGACTTTACCTGGTTTGGTGACTGAAGTACTAAAGACCGTTTAGTATATAAACCTGCAGTTTGCATAGCTTTCTGTTTCTTTTTATGAAATTGGTATATGGTGTTATAAATATTTATAGCTTGAAACAGATGGAAAATTACCTGGCTTGTGCTACAGTTCTATAAAGCGCTCTGTAAGTGAAACTGTGAATAAGTGTAAACATACTTCACTGATATCCTACTTTATCAAAGCTGTTCTTGTTAATGCTGAAAATATTAATTAAAGTAACTCAGAAATAGCACAGAGCCGTGATTGTTATATGTGGAGCCCAGGAGATGTGTGTGTGTGTGTCTGCATTTAATATTTCCTGCATTGAAGAAAGCCGAACATGGTCCAAAAAGCCCTGGGGTTATTTATAGTGGGCAGCAGGCTGAGTGGCAGACTTCTCTTAATCAGCATGCTACTATGAGAGGTAATTTAAAGACGCTGACAAGAATTAAATTGTGTTTTGATTTTCTCATTAGCCTAATCTCAAGTGGGGCTCGTTATTGTGTAATTTTCCTGCCTTGACACGACATCTTGTTTTGGGCGATGACAGCCGTATGCCACCGTTTTGGGGATGGGGGCAAGGGTGGCAGCATTGGGATGTGTA
>VUQG01045315.1:5363-20517 GCA_015106755.1 Etia nguti | reverse complement strand
AACATGTCTGCCCCTCAACAAAAAAGCCTCTACAGTTTTGGTTCTTTATTTATTTAATCTCCAGAAAACCTAGCATGCCTTCTGGCACTGCAGTGAGCTTCAATTTTCCATGGCAGGAGTCTTACCCAAAACACAAATCTCTAAACTATCTTAGATAAGGTAGCTGAAATTCTACTTTTTAAACTTTGGAGGTTAACAAATGTTTTGCTATCGTGTGTATTGTATTTATGTACAAATTTAGTTTAGAGGTGACTGAAAAGAAATACACTGCAATCTTCTTATTACAGTTTCACATTTACCACTATGTTTCAAGAAATTAATTTGCAATAAATTTGCAAGTGCTTGTGCAAAAAACTAAAGCAGCTAACTATAGCCATTACAAGTCAGCAGTTTTTCAGGTATCAAAAACTATTATTAGTATTATTATTATTATTACTAGTTATTATAAAGTTATTATAGTAAGATTTATTATCCTACCGCTGTGATTTTTTTCCAATTTAGAAAGAAACATGTAAAGAAAGAAATATGTTCTAAAAACTTGTCGTTTTCTCCAGTCTCTTCATACAGGATCACTGTTGTGCCTCAATGTTATCATTTAAATACAGGATGTAAATTACAGTGCAATCTTTACTTTACAAAATCCAGACACGACAGTGTCAGACATGAAATAAATCAACGACAATCACCACTGACCGTCTCCAAGTGATTTTTCTGTAGTGTGAATGAGGTTTGAGTCAACAGGCTCTTTGGAGAGAGGGACAAATGCACCGGACTAGCAGCCAGCTGTCCTCTGTGTCTGGCCATACAGCTTGAATTGCATTTCTCTCTGGGTTCCAGTTTGGATTTAGTGATAAATGCTCTGGCCAGGCAGCACTTGGACTCTGACTGTAAGCCTATGGCTCATCCAGAACTGTTGCTTCCCATCTGGGTTGTGGTAGACAGGAATATAATCATCACCTAAAACCCAGAAATCAAGCTGAGATATGTCTCATGCAGACAAAGAAAGACAACAACTACATCGCTTGAAAGTTTAAAAATATAAAAACAAGCAAAGGTGTCAAAACAGTGTGCTGTTGGAGGATTATTACAATATGTATGAACACTAAAAATCAGCATTTGTAAACAATGATGAACAAAATTTTAAAGTTGCAGTCAGCACATTGTTCCTGTGATCGTTATTACCACATGAGCCTGAACTTAAAAAAGAACTTTCATGGATTTTTGCTTTCTCTATTAGGGACATAAATTGATTAATAATTTGGATATTTATTTCCTTATGATCTTCATTCAGAAGTAAAATACAGTAATATCTTAAAAAGCATAATGCAGCTAATTTACCTTAAACAACTTAAAGATTCTTCTTATGCTATAGGTGTGTTAGGGGGCATTGCATTCTCATCATTGTTCTAAATGCCTCTTACAGAACTTTTTAACTTTGGTTGAGCAATAACAACTTCCAAGTGGTGAATACTGCTTTGACGTGCTGTATCACAAACTACCAACTATGGCTCTTCAGGTTAAAAAAAATAAAAAAATAAATCATTGCAAACATCATAGGCGTAGGGGACAAGATCAACAGATAAAGAGTAGTCAGGAAAATTTATTGTCTGACTGGGCTTTGTTCACTGAAAATTGGTATTATTGCTATTATTGGTATGTGTTAAAGTGATTGGCACTCCCAAGCTGTAAGGGTCACAAAAACAACACAAATGTCTTGCTTTAATAAGCTTTAATGTTTAAACAATTTAAGTATTCAAGTGTCTTGTTGGAATAAAGACATCCGCTGCTTGCTTGGTGACTCAGCTGCCCTGTAGCACATTAGGGCTTCTGTAGGCAGGAAACAACCACTGTGTTATGGGTATAGTTCCTTCCTAAAACATTGCCCAAACACACACCAGGAGACCTGCAGGATGTGTGCGCATGTGTGTGTATTTATGCACTTTTTTGCCGCTATCGTTGGATATACACTTACTTACAACTGATTGCTTTTGAATCTGTTAGCTTGTATTTACCTGTTTTGTCTTTATGGTGGTATTTCGGGGAACTTTATTCTAAAATGCTTGTTTGAATGTTTCTGATATACATTAATGAGTTTTAGTATTTTTCACACATCCTGCCCCTATTATATTCAGTATTTGGAAGTTTTCATTTTGATTGATGATTGTTGAAGTAACATTTTGTAAGGATAGAGATTATGAGAAAATTACATTTTTTAACAAAATATAAATATGGCAGTCAGAATAATTTGGGTGACATGAAACTTGACATGCCTCAGCCTTATGACCTCAACAAACAAAATAATTATTTTTTCAAGGTAAACAACGGTTATTCAGCAAAAATGCACGCCTCGTTGTCTCAGTCATATGCAGCCTATGATCTGGCTGCTGTACATCAAAGTGGGGAAATACGTTTCCCAAGAAGAGAGACAATGTTAAAGAGAGGAAGGCCTGCAACAAGAAGGAGAGATGGTGTGTTTGACCTGTTAAACAGCCTTTTTATGCGACCACCACCAATCCGTGACAGTTTGTTTGTGGAGTTATAAACACACTCTGTTGGCAGCAGTGATGATGGAAGTGGTGTGCTGGTGGTTAAGAGAGGATACTAGAGTACAGAGTGACCTTTTGACTGGAAGCATGTTACCTGGAAAGCCCTCTGCTGGATTAATGAGTGATTATTGTGTCATGTTCCATCATTCATCTGCATGTATTACTTTTTCTCTTTGCTGTTTTTCTCTTTGCCCATAAACACAATCCACCCATTTCCTTAACTTACTGGCTGACAGACACGGGTTGTTTATGGGAAAGGTTTTTGTATGATACACCCTGTCTGGCAATGAAATTGTGACAGTGAATGACAATGAAACATGTATGTGTTGTAGGATAAATAAACTAACATTATTAACAAGATGACTAGTTTAAAGTTAAAGCTTTTCACTCCGAGCTGCAGGATCTATGCATCTTCTCATGTGTTAGAAAAGTGTTTTTATTTTAGAAAAAACCCTTAGATAACATTGATCTTCAAACCCCATCGTCACCCTCCTGCACTTAACCTGAATGTGTCCTCTATGATCTACTGTCAGTTCAACACACCTTTAAATTTTTCTTAATTTTTTTTCTTTTCTTTTTTTAAAACTTTTTACCCTGGGAGAAGAGAGGAGCTCAGTTTAGCCTTCTGCACTTCTGCTTCGCTAATTGGAACCAGGATCTTTAAAAATGGGAACTTAAGTAAAACATGCCATAAAATTCTGAAGGCTAACCATAAACTAACCAATTTCTTTCATTCTTTTAAAGGGAACTCTAACTGAAACCTCCACGTAAACTTTTACGAGGATCCCTGGGGTCACCCGTAAACCCGTTAATAGAGATGAGATATGAGCAGGGCGCTTGGGCCTCCCATTTCGTTTGCATTTCTTTCTCTCTCTTTTTCTTCCTCCTGTTCCATTGCATTCTTGAAAGAGGTCAAATGCTGTTCGGGGCACTATGCTGCCAAGAATCCATGTCGTTTTTACCGAAAAGCAAAATGAATATTTTATCCACGTGGTCAGGCGGAGTGGATAAGCATTGACATGTTCGAGCTGTTCGTCCATTTTGAGCTAGTTGCACTTCTTTGCACCCTGCTTACCGTAAGGATGTGGGTCTGGTGCAGAGGTGTGAAAGAGGTGAAATTCACACTGTTTTAGTGGCCATCATGCAGAGATGTTTTCCTTCATGTCCACCACGAGGCAATTCATTAGCTTGACTAACCAAAAGATTGACAAACTTGGAAAATCATGTCCAAAAAATATTTGCTCAGATTTCTCTTTGTTAAAGGACTACAAGTTGAAAATTATGCATTATTTGAACTTGAAACTCTACTTGTAGATATAACAGAAAAAGCAATAAAGTACACATTCCAATTAATTAGAAAATGACATACATTTTAGCTACTGTAAATGCTCAAAATCAAAACCAGCAGTAAAACAAAGTCACATCTAGTGAAATGATAAATATCTCAACAGTAGGCTTAGTCTAACATAATGTGTTCTGGCAAGCCTGTAATCCTGCTAAAATCACTCCTAAGAGAAATAATCTTAGAACTCAGTAGCTTTTACCGTGCAAAGCTTATTCTGCAGTATCCAGAACATGATAATATTCTGGTTTGCAGTATTTTTTACTAAACACTGCAACTGTAATTAACTTGACATTTTATTTCCTGATTAGTGTTTTATTATAGATAATCATAAACTCATTTAGTTGTGGTCTCATGAACTATTGTCCAAGAAAAACATGAGGGAAAAAAAGAGGGAAAATAAGAGTCCTGGTGTGCTCTGACTGTTGTGTTGGGAATCATTATCTACTTAATGCTCCAGCCTTGGTCTTTTTGTTGCTTTACTTAAAGCACGAGCTGTGTTTCATATCCCTTTGAGACTAATGAGAACAGTCTCGGGACCCGTTGTGGTTATTCTGACAAATTGATCCTGTAGTTGTTTTTCCCTTTTACTCCCTCATATATTGCAATCTAAATCACAACTCTTACTGTAATAGAGATGATTTGGATCTTTAGTTTTGTGCTTTCCGGGACCAAATTGTAACACTGAGTATTGTAACCGCATATCCTGGGAGTGAAGTAAGTGGTTACTGACTCATAGCAAGTCTATTAGCAAAGGAATGATTGTGGTGCTGAAAAACCTGACAAAACAATTGCTTAATTTTACAAATGATAATGATTTTTTTTTTTTTTTTTCAAGTCAGATGGCCCCGCTGGGCAATCAAAATATAGACCCCGGTAAAACGTCATGTCATGAGAGTTCATGAGTATGCGATGCCTTTGGTCAACAGGACAGCCGCCTGCATTTTTTTAGTGCGACGCTAACGTCTCAGGTTACACTGTAGCCCGAGCCAAGCAATGGCCTGAGACCACCCTTCAATTAATCTTACCCTTGTAGCGGCTTATAATTTGCCATTACAAAAGCCATTAAACCTGGGGGCCTGATTCTGAGCTCCTGGGACTGCTTTGGGAGTAGGGGATGGGGATCGGACAGGCCTCCAGTTGGCCCCTTGGACCCTGGACGAGCCCCCTTCTGCAAAACGGACAGGTACTTAAAAACAGGGTGAAAAGATCACCTTAAAGAAAACAAGGAAGATTAATGGGAAAAAATGAGGGCCCTTTAGGTTGCTTTCATCTGGGTTTGATTCAGGCCTTCAGTGAGCCATTAACCCAAAGGACAACTGTCCACCGCCAATGTGAGAAATGAAGCTCCCCTGCTCCACTTCAGACAAACGTTTGAGCTGCTGCTGAATTTTTTAAAAGTGAGGCCAGTGGAGCGGATATGCTTATGTTTTCTGCAAATTTTCTGAGCTCATCAGTGATTCAATAAGCAGATGCAGATTATATTTATGGAGATAAATTGCACGTCTTGCTTTTTGTACCTGTAAATCTACTCCAAGACACTTTTACACATGAATTGAATTTTACAGCAAAATATGTTAAAAAAAAAAAGAAAAATCATGCCAAGTGATTCTGGTCCAAAGTCATATTTATAACAAACATTGAAGATTGGGATAGCTTATCTGAATGTTGTAACCATTTACTTGGGACTCTGCCTGGGCTTGACGCTTCTGGAACCACTCTTCACACTACTAAATGACACATCACCAGATAAAACAGATACAAACCATCTGGTGAAACAGCAGGTTCATATTAATAAACAGGCTTACTATTTTATCCAGTTAGAAATGCCACGTATATCATGGTGGCACAGGGTAAGCTTCAGTGCACTTCCATTAAAAAATTACTGAGTGAGCACTGAAAAATGTTAAAGGATAGGAGGGATGTTATCAAAAAGTTTATGAATTGTGTTAAAACATTTCATTGAAAATCTGAGGTTCATGTTCTGCTGTCAGTTCATCAAAGCTGCTCTCATTTTGGCGGTGACTCTGAGAAACACAATCTGCTATGCAGCATCCGGCTATTTATTTGAGGCACTGTCCCACAGATTTAGTTAACTTATGCATCTTGGGTTTTAACTACTTGTAAAGAAATTAAGAAACATGTTTTGGAAATGTTGGAATGCAAATAACGGGCAATTTCAAAATGCATCCTGTATTTGTTACTATGTGGTCTCAAAGCTTTGATTTGTTTTGTGCTAACTCATTAATTTTCTGCAAAAAGGTCAAAGAAATGTTCCACACCCTGAAGTACCTGTAATGTCATACCAACAATGATAAGCATCTGGATACTTTTGACATTTAGACAGCAGATGTGGAGAAAGAGGTGGACATCTCTTAGATTTCTGATTTAGGCATTAGCAGTTATATTTTCACGCAGCCTCTAGAGGTGGGTATAAATAATAGAGCGCTAGATGTGAAGGCTAGAGCACTGGTATGGTTCGTGGCAAGTACAAAGCCCACACCTGGCCCAGAAGTGAAATCAAATCTATCTTGAACTCTGTCTCTCCTCTCATTTTGCTTCAGCAGTTTTCCGTGAGCAGGGTTCTGGGTCAGAAGTTGTGAGGAGTGATTTGAGCTCAGGTCAAACACACGGACAGTTTCACACAATAATGTGTTTCAAAGCTGTTACATCACTCGGGTAAAAGGAAAAATAAAATATTAAAAAGCTTTTTATTCTTCAAAAACTTCCCCATTCTGAACAATTACATTCAGTGGCTCAGTCCTGTTAATGAAGCATTGAGTCAGTCCATCTTGTGAATTATTTACAGTTACAAAGGCTTGACTTTCACTGATAATGGCCTGTAATCACTGGTCATTAAAGCCCTTAAATGGATCAGCGCCCACTGAATCCTTTGCGGGTCAGTGATTTTTTTCTTTCTTTTTTAAACGGGGATCAATAAACCAATTCCTCTTGGTTATGTTTTCCTTGTCTACAGCAATTAGTTCAGTGCTGATTAAATCACAGCACATTATCTCCCTCCCAAGATTTGCCTTGCCTAAATTGAGTTCCTTTCACCCTCCTGGCCACAGGAGAGTGGGTAACGCCTGCTGGGAAAGAGAAATAATCATTCATTAACCTCTGACCTGAAAGGAGTGTCAACTGAGTCACCCGCCTGTGTTTTTTTTTCCCCCATGCCCCCTGAGCGCCCAGCCAAGGCAAATTGACAATTTACACGCAGCAACCTAAACTTTATTAACCTGTGCCGTGATTTGACGCAGTCGCTTGATCAGCTGGTAAGACGAGGCGCAAAGATCGTCTCAGAGCTGAATTACGCGTTCAAGGGAAGAAATGTTTGTGTCTGTTTTCTTCTTTTGGCATTGTGGGTAATGTGGAAAGAGACAAAAGGCAAACAGTGGATGACTGGAAGGACTGAGTATGAAAACATAACTTGAGCTTAATTTATGGAGTGTGACAATCTCAAACAGAGATGGATGGACATGGAGATAATCTTATCTACCATTATGGTTTTCAGTCGTCTTTCTTTCTTTTCGAGCTTCACATAGCCGCTGACCCTTTTGTGATGGTTTTGGCCTCACTAGGGTTTGATGTCTTCATATGGTCACAGTAGGTGATAAATTACAGAAGAACCCTTATTTTCTGTTCACCACATGGATATCTTCATGCGTAGGTATGCATCTGATTTTTGAACGTGTTTCCTGCTTCAGAAGTCGGCTACCACAAATCATTATATATCACTTTTATCACAGTAATTGCAAATAAAGATTGAACAGTACCAACTTTCCACCAGTAGACTGACACAAAGAAAAGAAGACCACCAAAAAACTGGAATGTTGAAATACATATGTTTTATCTGGAAGACTGGGAGGTAAAGGACCCCTATATATTTTATAATCATGCAGCAATCATCATGCATGAGACAGAAAGACAGAAATGTAATCTAGAAAAGGTATTTCCTCTGACTTTAAAAGCAATCCCTTGAATATTGATTGTGTTGTCAATGCTAGTCTTGCGATATGAATTATAATGCTATTTCTGTCCCTGCACAGTAGCCGTAAACACAACCAAGCTGCCCCAAGATCTTTCCCTCTGACATTATTAGGAGCTACAACTGTGTGAGACTCAACATGGTGTAAAAACAAACCAAATGTCAGCACTGTTGCCCAAGCGCCTCTGCTATAGCCAACAGCAAATGTAATGAAAGCTTGGAAGGGTCTGTTAGTACGCCGCTGACCTTTTATACAGTTATTGTTCTCCTGACATTTCTCAAAGATGGAGGAGGTGAAAAACAGAATGAGGTGCTAAAGCAGAAATCAGGATTTTAAACTTCCAGCTTTCCCCGTTAGAGAATGACTTTCATCGATCCAAACTCTTGGACTTCGCAGAGGGTCGATGCTTTGTGATTGCCAACACTAACTAACTTGCTGCTGCTCTCTCTGTAGACATGATACAGTTTTTATTAGCTTTTGTATCACTAGTGTTAGTGGAAAGTGAAAAGAGAAGAAAAAGGTCTTGCCCACTGGGCTGTTTTCCTTTTGGAACAAAATAGCAAACTTTAAACCGGTGGTGGTTTTCTCGAGTCCACACAGCCTGTCTTTGACATCACTGCAGAGCAGGTTTAATAGAAAAACATGCTAACAAAACCATCTAAACATACCACATCAGTTCATTTCTTGACTTCTTATTGAGGGCCCTACTTGGTGTTGGTTAGGATAATATATTTTGTTCATAAATTGCTTATAAAAGCAAGTTTTGCCTGTATTCTATAGTATGTTGACTAAAAAGCTAAACTCTAAAGATAAACCCTGGTTGGCTTGCAAGCTTATCTTTAAAGATCATACATGAATTGAGTAAAATGCATATCACCTGTAATTTTACTGCTTTGATTGCTTCCACCAAAAGACCATCTAGCTACTTCCAGTAGCTAAAACCATCTAGCTAGCTAGTAACATCTAGCTAACAAAAATACATAATAAATTTGCTTTTCAACACTTATGCAGGCTCATTTTTGCAGGAACATTTCTGCAGCTGCTTGACAATGTGCCATATTATCGTACATATTTCTACATTATACTGTCGTTATGATCAGTTCAAACGTATTCATTAAACTATGAAAATCCCTGCGTTTGTTTCTTCCACAAACCCCTCCTAGACCATCAGGAGCTAAGCAACCAAGCAACCAAGCTTGGCAGACTGGTACAGTTTAGCCCCTGAAGGCTTTTATCTATACTGGATATTATTATGTCATCATGTTTTCTAACAACTACCTAGCAACAGGCTAAAATGACCTGTTGCAACACCTAATAAAAGCATCTTATCATTTCTGTTTCACCACAATAGCAT
Source organism: Etia nguti (assembly GCA_015106755.1). Taxonomy (NCBI): domain Eukaryota; kingdom Metazoa; phylum Chordata; class Actinopteri; order Cichliformes; family Cichlidae; genus Etia; species Etia nguti. Next base: position 11,286 of record VUQG01045315.1, on the reverse strand, counting down.
CTCATTTATATCCGCAAAAGTTGAATTATGCATGAGACATTATAATGCCATCACATTTCTTGGCAACCGGCTAACAGGCTAAAATTATGTGGTTTTAGCCTTAATGCACTCACAAAACTTATGAAAGCATCAAATCATTTTAATTTCAGAACAATAAAACCTCATTTATATCCACAAAACTTGGTTTAATTGTACATAGCAAACAACTACAAGTGGACAAAAATGACAATATGTTAGCATTTTTGCATTGTGACATTTTTAAACATTTTTAATACCAATTATATCAGTTTGTCAAGAGCACGACCAAGCCAAACAATACTGTAGCATGGGAATGCACTATTTTTTTTAAATGTGATTCTTAATAGCAGTTAGAACACTAATTTGTGACCCCAGACAAATATGTTTCTAACAGAAAGCATAATAACAGATCAATAAATAAATGAAAAACAGGTCAATCAGATATAAAATAAAATTTAACTGCTCGGTCTTGGAAAGTGGTGAAAACAGGTGGTTTAATAATAGTTCAATCTGTGCTCTTTGTAAAATAACTTTTTTAAAAAAAATATTCATGTTATTTTTGTCAGCATTTATGTGTGAAATGTCTTACAGAACTTCTTGTGCCTGTCTAGTAGCACTGGGCACTCTGCTCGCGAGAGAAAGTGATCTAGCAACAACAAGGGGGAAACAGCTGCTTAATAATTCAAGATGCTGAGATTAGAAAAGTGAGTTTCCTGGATGCGTTATTAAAAGGCAGAGTAATTACCTCAGAGCTCCATGTCACCGCTTCAGTAAGCGGTGCCTAATTTGGTTACCGCCACCTCAACTGTAATTGCTGAAGATGAACAATGGCCTCTACAAAAAGAGAGTTACAAATGCATGCAGTCCATACGCGGCACTGGACTCAATAAGAAGAAACCTGGGATCTGGTGCTTTTGCTGGAAATGTCACGCATACATAATCTAAGGAGCTGTGGTTCTATTCTAGAAAATGGGCAGTTCCCTTATTTTTTTGAGTGTCACCCTCTGCAGCTACCTGATATTGTGAAACAAGCTATTTTAACTGCTAATAGCTAAATGGCTAAGGCTAATGTGTGTGGCAGACAGGTTAACATTTATGATAACTGCTTAATACAAAAATGTAATTAAAATGGGAGCTTTATTGTAATCTGAATTTTCCCCTAAAGTTTTGTTCAGTGTTATAAAGAATAACTACTTAAGCTGTTGGTAAAGGAAGGAGCTATGTGACATTGTGTGTCAGCTGGAGGAGTTAAAAATGGCTCAATATTTTCTTGCAAATGAGTATCTTAATTCAGCATAAATTTTAGTATCGATTCATATCTGAGAATCAATTTTTTTGTCAACTCTACTCTACATTCAAAGCCCTTTTATAGTCATTCTGTGACACTTAAAGATTACAACTCTCACAGTACATATACCCTCTCTCTCTGTTCTGAAAACCTTTGGTTGAGCCATAAATGTACTACTTATTAGAAATAATTAAAACAACACATACCTTATATATCCTTTGACAGTTGAAATTTTTTAACCATTTCTATTCTGAAGACAAGACTAAATTGGTACCTTAGATCCAAAGACACCTGACCATTTTGGTGCAGCCAGTTGAATTTTCGTTGATATGATGTTGGCAGTTGCTTGACTCAGTGATTCCTGGATATCTAGGAAATTGTTTGGAGTCAACTAAAATTAATTTTGTAGATTAAATTATTTATTAGAATAAAAAAACAATAACAAAATGATATACAAGTCTGATAAACATTTTTTCTGCTCTGACCACCATGACGGATAAGTGATATTATGAAGCCATGAGCTGAGTATTTTTGCCATTCTCGTGGTGTGAAACCAGAGGTGACGAGCAAGGTTAGGATCTGAATCAGAAACCAAGGGACTTTACATGCTCAGTGCATATATACTTGTAAAGTATACAGTATAGAATATCCTTCTTTATCCTCCTTTTTGACTAATGGGGACCATAATTTACAAAATAAACCCAAAAGAAAGGAAAAGGAGGGCTACTTTTTCCACAGATTTCCATACAACCGGATTTTTTTTAAACCACAGGAGTCTCTAACTGCTGTCCATTAGAAAGAATCAGTGCATTTCTGCACTGGTGCAACTTTTCAGCCCCAGAAAGTCAATTTGTATTTCCAGTTTGTGTCACCAGCCTTTATCACTAAATTGTTAGACATTTTTTAAAGTGATGACCCGGCTATTCAGTGCTCTCTTAAGTGGAACCTTTAGGCTCAAGTGTCTTCAGAAAAGTCCTCTTGTTAGCTTGTGCAAAAGATACAACTCACTCACCACACAGACACAAGAGAAGAGACAACAGCCTACTATTGGGTGTACGTGTACATTACTGTGCCTATCTGAATCTGTTCTTAAAACATGACAATATTAAAGGCTGTTTCTTGCACTGATGTCTTTCTTGAGGAGCTATCATCTCATTGTACTGACATATGCACTTTATTTACTCTTCCCCTTAATATGATGTATCAATTAACCTAAAATCCCACATTGTAAACAAAATATCTTGCACTCTAATACAGAACAGTTCTGTTTTGGAGTATACTGAATGATGAATAACATTTGAGGTAACTGTTAACCAAACTGTACTTAGTAATCATTATTACACCATTACAGGAGTACACAATACTTAAAACTCAAAGTCTGTCTTTATGCTGATTTAAACTACACACTTGCAAAACGTCAGTCACTGGTAGTTTTGTGTCGGGTCCTGCTTTGCTAGTTGTCTTCAAGATAATATTTCACAGAGTGACAAGATGCAACAATATGAGCTTCATTATCACAACAGTATGAGCTACAATGTAACAGCTGGACGGGATCTCCAATGAACAATTGCCAAAATGTTGTAATTAGGATGAGCTAATCTCGAGTACGATACATCTCTCAGTTAAGCTATTCTCCTTTAGCTTGACCTTGTCAAATCAACACTGTATGCCTTATGTATGCACCCATATTAGGACTGGACTCCTTCCTTCCTCAGGCACTCCATCACAAAAGAGAGGGAGTTGCTACCAGATGGTTAAACAAACACATCGCCCAACTGCCCATAACTCAAATCCACTTAGCACCCTCTTGTCAACATGTCTCTCACTCGTTCACCACCTCTCCCTTCGTCAGCCTATACAGGAAGGATTGGAGGAATGGGGTAAAAAAAAATGCAGAAATAATGAGAATCAGCAAAAAATTCCTAGGGGGTGTGTTTAATTTTAATCAACAAGACTATCCATCCTCAGTAGCTCTCATCTCTCCCCCACTGTCCTTCCCTCACTCCCTTAGGTGTATTGAAATGAAGGGTAACAGCAAGCACCTGGAGTGACAGCACGTGTAAGGGTCACAGAGGCAAAGTCCAAATGTAATGTTTGACTCAGGCTTTTTTTGAGCACTCACGGGGAGGAGTCCAGGACTCAGGCCAGGGGTTAAGAGTTTGTAGGTCATTGGGTCATGCAATTTTCCCTTTTCCCTTGGCCTCATCCATGCGCTTAAAACCTCAGCGGTGTACTTGAGAGGGTAATTTATTATTCCGAGCGCTGTCGAGCTTGGACGAGAAGTTGAACTTCCCGCTTCTGAGGACATGTTGTCTTTTATCTCTTTTTTTACCAGCCCAGAATTTTAAAACATATTGAGCATGAATTATAGTTAGGTGACTAAAGATTCATTCTGGCTGTCTCCATTTAATTTAACTTGATGCTGCCCTTTTAGGTTATCGCATAAGGATTTATCTTTCCTTGATTATTTGTCTTGACGTAAGGAGACTTCACTACGTTTTAAATAAATCTTTTTGTTAAAGAGGCTTTCTGCCAAAATGCATTGTTGTTCTTTCATTCAACAGTGTCTCAAGATTTGTTGAACTTCATTTTGCATTTTTTTCATCGTAACATGAGGAAGCACGGTTCTGTTTTTCTTAAAGTATTATCTCATAAATGCCATTCCAACAAGTGGTGTGACTAAGTGCAAGAGTGAGGTATCCTGTGTGGTATCTTCACCATGTTTATAGTAAAGCCTTGCAGTGTCTTAGCACAGGTGAAAAGGTGAAACGATAAGTATTATCTTGGACATATAATTGTCAAAGGCATGGATAATTGACATGGATGCCAAAATGTCCAAATGTAGGCGTACTGATGACAGCCAAGCTGCATTTAGCCCCTGGAATGTGCAGAGGCCATTCGAAGACATTTGAACATCAAACGGCGCTCAGCTCTGTCAATCTAATAGCTCTGAATATGGGATTTATTGGCTCTCGTGGCCCAGCAGAGAAATGAGGGCTGAAAGCAAAACCAGATTTTCTCTCCTGTATCAGTTTCTCTAGTGTCAGTCATGCTCAGAGAGCTCAAGAAAAGAGGTGAGCTATATTATTGCATCTGATTAACTAGATTTTAATGAGTTCTTCTGCATGCTTATGTAGACAGCCTACAAAATAAAGACATGTTAAATAATGTCCATAATGAGTGTTGGGTAGGCTGAAATGTCATAGATTACTATAGGTTACCCTGTTAAAATGTAATAGGTAATATAACTATAAAAATTACTTTAAAAAAATAATTTAACATATCGCGTTTGATTATTTCTCTGAAAACATCTTATACATTTGGAATTCAATTTGATTTTGGCAGAAGTGACAGTTAGTGCAGGTGTACTTTCAGGTTGATGCATCACAGCTGTGTGTGGTTTGTATATACTTGGCAAGATGTTTTCCTATTTACCTAACCAGCTGAGAATATTTCTTTTTGCTTTTATAAGTACACTTGCTCTTTGATTAATATTACTACACGGTCAATCAAAAAACCTCTAGCTTCACCAGAAATCAGTCACATTTGCATTAACTTTATAGAGACTCGTGGCACATTCATAAGCTGTGGGACAAGTGAAATTTCAAATTTACCACTAATGATACCAAATGATAGCACACCAAATACTGGGAAGATAAGGCAATAGCTAAGCCAGATGTTGAGGATGTGATTTGGGCTCCTCGTTCTCAAACCTTGAAAAATATCATCTTCTTACAGAAAAGAGGTTTTATTTATCTCTGTTAACTCTCCAAAAAACTCCCTGTCCCTGCTTAGATAGCCTTGCCAATTCACAATGATGTCATCCCCCTGGCGTGCGGTGATTGATGCATCCTGGCTGCCAGCTCCGTACTAGTTGGAGGCAGGGGAGCGGTGATAGGCGGCTGAGGTGGAAAAGGGGTGAATTTTCCAGAGATAGAGACATCCAAATGTGAACAAAGCACAGCATGGGGTCAGTTCAGAGATCAGGCCAAGGTGTCGCATACCTACTGTATTGTGAATGTGCTGTTTTTAATGCTGCGGCTCTCTACAGTCAGTTTTGATGTTTCAAAAGCGTTCACAAGCAGAGATCGGTGGTAACGGTCTTTCTCTCTAGTGTGATAGAAACGCCACGGGGGAACGGCCCGGCTCTGATTAGGTACGACTACTCCATCTTCCCTCTGAGTTCTGTTACATATCAAGGGAAAGGAAGGAAGGAAGGAAGGAGGGAGAAGAGAGATGGAAGGGGTAACTGTGAGTCGAAGAGTAAGTGTTTCACAGATACTCACAGAGACGTGCTGAGATGAACACAACGGGGAGCCCCCATCCTCCTGTCAGCATGCCAAGTTAGTTCTGGTGCTTTAATGGCTCTATCATATACATTTTATAACAATTCTTTATTATTTGTTTCCAAAAGGAGACTGAAATGTTTTATTTATATGAACATATATATACCCCACAAAAAGTAAAAATACAAAAATAGAAAATCAAACATTTATTCCTGGATATGGACTGGAGGTAAAGACATCTAGACATCCTGCTAGAAGTGTTTTATGTATATATATATATATATATATATATATATATATATATATATATATATAAAAAAACAAAACAAAA
>VUQG01045314.1:17577-32654 GCA_015106755.1 Etia nguti | reverse complement strand
GTCTGCCCAATTCTCTTTTGATGTTATCTGCTGAGAGGGACAGGGTGAGACAGTCTGAGGGGGCAGGAGAGGGGGGAGGAGAATGGAGAAGATGGGAAGAGCTGGGTGTGGAGACAGGAGACGCAGGGCAGTCAAACCTATTGAAGTGCAGATTTAGGTTGTTTGCACTTTCTGTTGTCTCAGGCCAGTAATGGCCCGCATTCTTTTGCTCACCTCCCTGGTGTTGTTTTCCTGCAGTTTGTTTTCCAGCCTCCTTCTGTAGGACTCTTTACCCTCTGCAATCTTGGCTTTCAGCTCCTTCTGCACCAGTTTCAACTGATCTCTGTCACCGTTTCTGAAAGCTTTTTTTTTCTTGTTCAGAGTTGCTTTGATGTCTTTGATAACACAGGGCTTATTGTTGGGGAAGCACAGAATGTTTTTTTTGGGAACCACAGTGTCCACACAGAAGTTGATATAATCTGTAACACAGCCTGTCAGATTGTCAATATTGTCCTGATGAGAATCACAAAGAACATCCCAGTCCGTTGACTCGAGGCATCCCTGCAGAGTCTCTTCCGACTCCCTTGTCCATGTTGTGACATGATATTAGTCTTAGTTTTTATCTGTACCGGTGAAATCATTGTGAGGCCCCAGAGGAGTGACATCATTTATAAGGACTGAAATCAAGCAAAGTTAGCACCAAGGTTTCCTAAAGTCCAGCCCCTCTGCAGCAGACTGGTTTCAGAGCCCAATCTGTGCGTAGAGGTGAGCCCAACTATATCTAGCCAGTACCTCTTAACCTCACACACTAGCTCAAGCTCCTTCCCCACCTGAGAGGCGATGTTCCATTTCACCATCGCCAGCCTCGGTAGCCGGGGATCGGTCTGCCGGGGTCTCCGGCTGGCACACAATGTACCTGAGCCCTACAGCGCCTCCTGGAGGTGGTGGGCCTATAGGATGGTGGTCCCATGTGCCTTTTTTAGGCTGTTCCTGGCTGGACTGCATGCGTTAAGACTCGGCCACCAAGTGCTCACCCTTGGGCACCCTCCCCGAGCCTGGCTCCAGGGTGGGCTCCCAGTCACCTTATCCCTTCATGTTATGCTCACAGGGGTCTTCTGAATCACTCTTTTTCTGGTCCTGGGTGAGGAACCAGACAAAGAGTGATTCAGAAAACCCTACCAGGGGCAAATCCCCCCACCCCCACCCCCCGACAACATAAACACAAACCCCTCCACCACGATAAGGTAGCGATCATGTTGTTGAACAGAACATGGAAATGTCGAGTGTTAATCAGACCTTTAGAAGTCATTGCTGTGGCGCTATGAGGAGATATACACACAGTACAGCAGCTTCTGAAGGAAATAAGAACCAGGGGGCAGAAAAAAAACTGGCAAAAAGAAAATAAAAATGGCAAATGGTTGGTAAATCTTAGAGAAAGCCAAAAAAAAAACCCAACAACAAAACAAAAATATGTACATGCATGTATAATATATAGTGATGTCTCACTGTGAGAGTCTCATAGACACTTCTTTAGACCATGTTGGAGGTTTTCTTGGTGCACCATGGAGTTCAAATATGTGAATTTGTTTCTAACTTAACTTTGAAAAGTAAAATATTATAGTTCCTAAAGTAAATAACTTTTTTTTCGGAGTTTTCGCTCATGAATTTGCAGCTGACACAAAGATTTTATTTTACATTTTTATGTTTTAATTTAATTTCCATATTTGGATTTTAGGTTTTATGCCTCATATGCAGCATTTCATCCACCACAATGATGGACAAGTGTGTGATACTGCAATATCTGGGGAATACAGCCTGACATCACATCCAAGAAGCAGCTGGATTTACATGCAAAGCATCTCACAGTTTACTTTTTGTATCCACTGATTGCAGCTTCATTCAGTTAAAGAAACCTTACCTGTGCCATATTCATGCTTACTTTTTAGATTTAGCAGAAATACCAAACACTGATGCTGCTAAAGCTAAAGTGCTATGATCTGAGCAGTCTCCCTCTCCTTCCTCCTGTTAATTCATTTATGCAACCTGTACTCCAACACCATGTGACAGAAAACATGACAGGTACATGTATGCTCCTCCAGAGTGAAAGAAATATGTGACGACAGAAAATATTCAACATCCCACATTTATGTCCTTGACAAGAGAGGCTTCCTTAAAGGCACAATTTCACCCCACAAAATATAACTTCTCCTCTGGTCTGTAGTGCTGTTTGTACAGTGAGATTTTTAAGATGTGAGCTGCCATGTTTTGGAGCTGTCAGCTGCAGAAATGTCTGCTTTCTCTTGAATAGACAGGGCTGAAAAATGAAGCTAAGGGCCAAAAACTGCAGTTCCTCTAATGGCCACTTGAGGCTCTAAAAGCAAGTCTCTCCCCTTTGACTTCATGTTAAAATGTCCAATTTTACAGCAGGAAAAAAAACATACTTACAGCCTGCTACAGAAATTATTCAAGTCTTTTACCCCGTCATACCAGCTGTCAGGAGTTAATCTTTACATAATTACAAGAAGTGCTTTGAATACATCATCATTATCATAGATTAATCTGTACTACATCTGGTCCTCCTTTTTTAGCAGCCCTGCAAGCCAATTATTTGCTTTGTATTTAACTTTCACCTTTACAGCAGCTTCAAAATCCAGCTCATGAAACTGCTGTGTTGCTCTCATTGGTGAATATTCTTAATGATGATGATGAGCTTAACAGGTGAACAAATGAACATTTACATTAAGCTTCCCTCTACAGCAGACAGAAGAAAACAGCAGGGCTGCACATCCCACATGCACGAGTGTCTTTCACACCTCTGTCACATACATTAACCAAGGCTCCCCTCAGGTAGTGATGGAGTGAGTGTTTAACTCCCATCTTTATACATTAAAGGTGACACCTCCTCTATGAGGACAAGTGGGGAGTGATAAATGAATCCACACAAGTCCACACAGGTCATTAGTCTTATGTGTGTCAGCTTAAAATGCATGTGACACACTGCGCCTGCTTCAAGATTACGGACATGTTTGCATCTTTATTTTATCTTTACAAATAAAACAACCATGTGTGCTGGTGTTTGACACATTTTGGTCTGTATTAACGTGTCTCTGCTGGTCCAGGTGACATCCGTAATGACCTGTACCTGACACTGGAGCGAGGAGATTTTGAGAGGGGAGGGAAAAGCGTTCAGAAGAACATCGAGGTGACCATATATGTGCTTTACGCCGATGGAGAAATCCTCAAGGTAGGGTAATGTTCCTGTTATTAAAAGCCGTGACCGTGCACACTTCAGTACATGGTTTTAGTTTGTGTGCCAGTGTTATAATTGCTTGGGTACCTACTGCCCCCTGTAGGTTGAAACAAAGTGTCTCCGGAGCATTACCTCATATAAAGAAACTAGAACACTTTAAACCAGTAAAACATTTATTAACAATTTCAGTTATGTAAAAAAAAAAATTACAGTATTTTCTAAAAAAAAAAAAAAACTGCAGAAGCTTCTTACTGAGAACCAAAATATATAAAGTCAGATTTTTCCATTTTATATTGATCAGTTTGTTGTATTAAAACTACTCGTGACAACCCATATGCTGTTTCTTTTTTTTTTTTTTTTAGGAAAAACACATATATCACTATGACAACAGAGAGTATAAACAGTGTTCTCTGAGTTTTTCTGATTGGGTCTGGTTCATCTCAATTGCTCCCAGCAGTGTTTCAGCTGCATTCAGGATTCAGTACTGGGATTATTTCTGCATAATTTTAAAAGTCGAGAGTTTGTTACCGGAATCCAAACTGGAAGCTGGTTCCATAGAAGAGGGGCCTGAAAACCGAAGGCTCTGCCTCCCATTCTACTTTTAAATACTCTAGGAACAACAAGTAAGCCTGCAGTGTGAGAGCGAAGTGCTCTAATGGGGTCATGTGGTACTATGCGGTCTTTAAAACATGATGGAGCCTGATTATTCCCAAGAGTTTCTATGTGAGGAGAACTATTTTAAATTTGATTCTGAATTTAACAGGGAGCCAATGAAGAGAGACTAATATGTGATTAATACAATACTGTGCAAAAGTCTTGAGCCACACCACATTTCTCCGTTTTCCTTCTTAGGAGCGAGACTTTCTAGTAATTTATTTGTCTTCAGTTCTTCAGGCTTTCTGAAAGTCTTTCAAGAATTCTTATTTTTGGACATTGGCTGCTTTTTCAATCATTTTCTGTTCATAGGATTTTTTTCTTTGTTTATTACGCTAACGTTTATTAAGTTACTAATGGCTTGTTGCAAAAACATCCTCTTCTGTTTCTCTAATAGAAGGTCGAGGGTGGGCTGGAACGTACCTCAGCGTCCTTAGGACGAGAGGGGGGGTACACCCCGGACAGGTCGCCAGTCTGTCACATGACTAACACAGACATAGACAACCATTCACACAAATGTTCAATTTAGAATCACCAATTAACCTAACCCCACTGACTGCATGGCCTTTGAACTGTGGGAGGAAAGAACCCACGTAGACACGGGAAAGCCCACAACATGGTGGATTCAAACCCAGGAACCTTCTTGCTGTGAGGCAACAGTGCTAACCACTGCTTGATATCATAACATAGTATTTTTGCTGGTGATTCCCAAAAATTGAATTTATGTTTCAAATAATTCCTGTACTAATTTTACATTTTATGCAAAATATATATAGAAATGGGTGCTGGCTCATGACTTTTGCACAGACTGAATGTAAGACAGTGGTTCTTCACATCTCCATCAGTCCCTGTTGTCTGGCTGTATGTCTAACTTTATGTCTCCGTTGTATCCTACGTCCTCGGTGCGTCCTGCTCCTGATTTTTCTTGAGTTGTCAGCCGTTTTGGTTTCCCTGCAGAAATGAAAGATAACTGGTTCGACATTAGATGTTTCTCATTGTCACTTAAGAACATATCATTGAGCTCAATGCACTGATATGATCTGACAGAGTAAAAATAAAACCTTTTTTTAAATATGCAGGCAGGCTGAAAAGCCTGTCTCATTGAATAAGATGTATAATCTTCATAGCCTGCGACACAGTTCTTACATGTTACGATGAATCTGACCGAACTGATCACTACAGAAGAGCTGTGTCAGAAACACCTGTGCCAACAAAGGAACAAGTGGAGTGCTTTATCCACTCCCAATGACAGTAACTGCATTTCTCTGTGCTGACGATAAGATTTCAGAGATGTGTGATCAGGATATCTCATCAGTTTTTAAACTTTACAGACTAAACTGCTAACTGAGGTGACCTTATTTAAAAAAAGATCATTAGCAGATAGTCTGGACAGCCTGAATCAAAAACAGAGAAAACTGCTGTTCTAGCACAATTTTTAAAAACAATCGTAATACATTTGAATCCAGTTGATCAGAGTAATCGCATCGCTTACCAGCCGACTTCTGAGTGATTTTTGTGTTTTCAGCCGTCTCATGTACAGCACGGCCGTTGGGGCCGCTTTGGTCCAATGTTTCTCCACACTGGCTCGAATTTACAGGCTCTGCAGTTTGAGGTTCATGTTGGAATGAGTCTGTAGAAATAAACAACTTCATGCTTCAATGTTTTTCAAAAATGTTACCATTTAACTCTCAGGCTGTAATTTCCAATTTTTCACCAAAGCCAGCCCATCACACATTTCTTAAAAGACAGTTCCCATTCGAATACATTTTCACTCCCTGACTTGAAACTGAATGCATCGCTTACCTGAATGACTCTTTTCAGTTGACCTTTGAGTATCACACAAATATGTTGTGTGCTCAGCTGGCCCACGTATTGGTGTGGCGTGGCTGTTGGGGCCACCTTGGTCCACGGTTTCTCCACACTTGCTACAGGTACTGGGACTCGGAACTGCAGCGTACAGTCCACACCGATCTGAGTCTGTAAAAACACACAACTTTATGTTTCTGTCCTCTTACAGACTGATCATAATATCACATTATTTTTAATTTACAGTATGCAGGTTAAAGTTTAACTGTGTATAACCATAACAGCATAGACTGACTGAAAGGTGGTGGTTAACTGTTTTGTTATTCCACCTTTCATGACGATAAGACATGACAGATGGAAGCTAATTACTGTCAATGTTCTTTTCCTTTATAAACAAATCAGATAATTACTCAAAACTCACATAACTAGTTTAGATTTTAGTCTTATTTAGTATTTACACTTTATTAGTCACAGTACAGTCAGGAAGTATGAGGAAGCCTGACACACTTAAATGATACCCGAGATCTGAATGTGCTTTCATTCTCTCTCAGTAAATGTATTTATCGCTTACCTGAATGACTGTTTACAACCGAAACTGAATGGTTTTGGTTGTTACTGTGGTTTAGGTTTCCATCTAACAAGCAGAGACAGATTCTGGGAATATCCACTCTCCTGTCTGTAAAAATAAAAACATAAATAAAAAACAAGAAAGTTTATGGTTCTGTACTTTAACACACACACAACCCTGCATGCAGACAGTAAATATTTTTACTGTTAGCGTGACATGGTTCTATCATGGAAATCAGTTCATGGGCTCAGGATCACTTCCAGACATCACTGTCTGTGAACACAGCTCACCGAGCCGTGCACAAACGCAGGTTAAAGCTCCATCGTGCAAAGAATACGCCACGTGTAATCATGATCTAAAACACCGCTGTGGAAAACTGTTCTGAGGTCAGACAAATCCAAATTTAAAATTATTTTTGGAAAACATGGACACTGCGTCCTCGGGATTAAAGAGGAGGGGGACCATCGGTTCAAAAGTCTGCATCTCTAACGGTGTGGCGGTGCATCTATTCATAGTACAAGAGTCCAGTGTGTTACACGACACACAGAGAAAATGAAAAAACAATAACATAAAATCAGTATTTTTGCACACTGCAGATGGTTACTAACATCATTTCTTTTTAAACGTACCTCTCTGACATGTTCTGATGGCGCAGATCGTGAGTAACGTTCCCACAACTCCAATAAGAATTCCAAGCACAACACTCCAGCCATGACCACTGATCTGATCTGACACTTTGCATTCCTCAAACATTTTCTCTGAAACACATGAAAAACAGCAAATCTAAAAAAAAAAAAAAATCTGCAGGTTATCAACTTCATACTGTATACAAAAATACTTTTATTTAAATATAGAAAAACTAATAGTAAACACCAATTTAAACCCAACAAAGAAGAGAAATCTCACCGGGCACATAGATCTCTGCTTTAGTCTCGTGGTGGATGTCCTCCTGCCTGGCTACGCAAACAAACAGGTTAGTTGTTGTCCTGCTAACGGTGGATCTCAGGGAGACATAGTAGCGCCCTCGCTTTTCAGAGACCCGTGGCTCCTCGGCAGGGAGAACGTTTCCATCGCTGTCCCGCCACTCTAACTTTGGTTTGGGAGAAACGCCTGGAACCTCACATCTCAGCGTCACCCCGTCCTCTGTGGCATTAAGTATGGCAGTATATGGTGTCATAGAGGCACCTGTAAATGGAGCATCGTGTGAATAGTTTGTACAAATGTGATAATATGACAAATTTTGTACACCGTCACTTAAATAACTTATAAAAATAAAATCACAGCACGCCAAAAAAAATGTACATAAAAATGTGATGAAAATGTGGAAAATTAAGCAGTACCACTCCAAACTTGGACACTTCAGTGCTCACCAGATACCTAGAAAGTGTTCAGGTTTTCTATCAGTGTATTAAATGCCCAGCAGCCCACCAGCTCTATGCTGACCCCTCATCAAACGTATGCACCACAGATTTCTCTCTCTTTTTTCTCTCTTCAGTCATTAACTTTGCTGATGTATCTCAGTAGTCCATTGTTCCTTTAACCATTTTCACACAGCAAAATAGTTTAGAAGGTAAAAATAGAGTTAAGACCTGCTTTCAAGTTAGCTAATGAAGAAGTTTCAGACAGGAAATGGGAAATAAATTTGACTCAGACTTTCTCCCTTACTCTCTTCTATTTCCTCCTGTGTGCAGAGCTGCACATACACAGCTCTGATGTTGTGTTTGAGTCGACTAACAAGTATTATAGTGTGTTAGTGTTAGAGCGTGCAGGGACAGAACTAATCATGTGCAACGTTCAAATGCAAGACCAGGAAGCAGAGAAAACATCACAGATATGACATTGATTAAGTTTGTAACAGCCCACAGAGGAAAAGCAGAGCTGGAGGTCGGTGAAAAAGCAGCCTGCAGATGTGACGTGTTTGGGGCTGATGTTTGGAAAGTACATACGATATACACAATATACTTTCATTCAAGTTTCCATTATGTTCAAAAGTCTCTGCTTCTAATGATCTCAAAGACATTTAAATTTGCAGTGTGTGCTGACGGATAACCGACTTCAAAAAGACGACACGGAGGTAAAGTAGAATACATTTCGGTTCAACCAAACTATGAAAAAAAGTGGTGCTAAAAAAGTGAGAGATGATTGTTTGAAAGCATGGAATTAAATACATGTAGTTAGCAGGACTGGGTACGATTATTAAAATGTTCAGTGAAAATAAGTTTCAAATGTAATTTTTTGTTCAAGTCACCGTATACATGTCTCCACATAGACAGCTCCTGCAATAGCGGTGTCAGTTAGCGGTGTAGGAGCGTGGTGTTAGATTTGGTACCTCCAGTTTAGACAATCAGACATAAAAATGTGATACTCGGGCCTGCAGAGATGAAGTCATTCACACACATTGCAGATTTAGATGTCGGTGACATAATCAAAATCAGGACTCACCAAGAATGTTTTCAGCTAATCTGTCCATGTAGGAGGGACCTTAAAGGCAAAGATGCAGAAGGATTACAGCATATCATGATTGCTGAAACCTTTCAGACTGAAAAGTTTTCTCATACATTTAAGACTAGAGAGTAAGTTCTTGTACTCAGTCTGTGGGTTCTCTCCCTTTAGGCTTACTGTACAATTGTATTGCTGGCCTGAGTTCAGAGCTGGTCATCTGCTCTGTCTTAGCATTTTTTATTATTAACTCAGATTTCTGTGAGCATGCAATCATACGAGAGTGAAAACCAAAAGCAGGCCTTTTATACATGAGCTGACTGCACAGTCATAATCTATTACTCTTAGCATCCTTTCACTTCTACAAGAAGATATTAATTTATTATTATTTCAGCATACAAATAAGGAGCTGTTTCACATTACTATCTACTGCATAATACCCTGAAATTCTGTTTGAAATCACTAAAATCTATCATTTGTTTAACTTCATCTATAATATTACTTATTTTAGAAACCCCATAAATCTCAGATTGAAACTCAAACGTGTGTTCCAGTAGGACACCTGTAAATTACCATTCAGCATTAGTCGCTATGCAGAGAGTGTTATTGGGCAAGCTAGGAAATCAGCTATCAAAGGTGTGTGCCTGCCACTGTTTAGTAAGCAGCGAGCAGCAATCCCGAAGATGGTCAGGTTAGTGAAGTAAAAAGGCAAATCACACAAATCTCCTACTGTTAACTGTGAACATGTTAACTATAGGGAATCAAACTTTGGGTAACACAAGTCACGCTGTGACTTACAGTGTGTACTGAAGAAAAACAGTAAGCAGTGAGTTCAGAGTTAGAGGTCTTTCAGGGAACACAGGGCGACTTCTTGCACAGCTGCTGGGGGAACCGTGAGCAAGCATGAGAAAAAGTGTGCCTCAAAGAATGCATATAATATAACCTTTTACACAAATATTACCATTTTAAAATTGCATGTATGAGCACTTAATCACTGGATGTCTTTAGTTTAAGTTTTTTTTAAAAAGAAAATCAGCCGACAGTCTGAAATTCAAATTAATGTAAGTTTGGTTCATATAAAAACACTCACTGACAACGAGCTGCACGCTGAACGTTCTCGGAGGGTTGAGACGTGGAAAAAGACACGTGTAGTTCCCACTGTCAGACACCCTGGTGTTGTTTATCCTTATGGAGGCGTTACCGTGTTTCAGTTCTTCTTCCAGGTGAGAGACCCGAGCTTTGAACTGCTCATCTTGGCCTGGTCGTCCATTATTGTAATGAACACCAGCATCATACATAAACACCTCCTGACGACCCTTCTTCCAGTCAAACAGGACATTACTGATATCCTGTTTGATGCTGAGAGCACAGGGCAAAACTGCAGCGCTCCCTTCTTCCACGGTCACTTTAGTGAGTGTGGGCACTGAAAAAACTGAAAATGTGAAACAACACATGTAGATCATTGTGTTTAACAAAATAAATATATACAAACACACACTTTTGTTTGATTATTGATATTGAAATGGCTTTTCTTTAATCACGTTGGTACAGTTGTTTTAGGTTAGTTGTCTTGCAGCATGTGACAATAGTTAAAAGCTACACTTCAGCTGTTAGGAGAGGCTTCCGGTCAAAGCAGCCATTCATTTTACCTGAATCCTTCAATCTGTCCCTTTCTAAGGACGTCCCTCCATCTTTTTTCTTACCGCGTTAATTTCACCTCTTCCCATCTGCCCACCGGGAAAGTGCCCAGTATGTCAGATTACCAGTCCGGTCCTGCTGACCATCCTCACATCACATACAAGTGTTTGGGATGAATAACAACGGCAGCAAGAAAGTTTACCGAAGGCGTTTTTTTTTTTGGTCAAAAACGCCGCACACGAGGCTTTAGAAAATTGTGTAATGAAATGCGTTTTTACAGTCGAATTATGCATTCATCTTCTTCCGCTAATCTTTCGCGAATCGCTACCTTGTCGCGGCGGAGGGGTTTGTGTGTCCCGAGGATCCCAGGGGCTGTCCCTAGATCCAGGCGAGGGCGAGCGTCTGGTGGCGGGGCTTAGTCCATGGGGCCCGGCCGGGCACAGCCCGAAAAAAGGGACATGGGCCCATTCTCCTGCAACCCACCACCCACATGAGGCGCCGGGCACCGGTGAAATGTGTGCCGGTGTCGGGCGGAGGCCCTGCCGGACTGATCCCAATATCAAGACTAGCCAGTCGAACTAGCGTTATTTCCTGGTTATTCTGCAGCGGCTCCTGAATGCCACTAACTGTCCCCGCATAGCTGCCTCACAGTCGCCATGTACCGAGCCGGTGGTATTTGCGATTTGTTTTAAAATCTCGCCTTTAATAAATAAAGTTTGGAATCACCCCCAGCTGGGTCTGCCAGCCTGGGCTGAGGGCTGCTCCGTATATAATGAGCAGTCTGTTTTATCAGACCTCACACAGCCCGTGCATAACAGACATCATCTTAAATATACAGTAACCCACCTGCTGCACGGCACGACTCGACACTTTGCTACTGTACATAAAAGACTATAAAAGGTTTTTAGCAATATAAATTTTACACAGTGCTACCGGTCAGCGATGTGGTGACGATCAGGAGAAGTCGAGCGAGGTATTCCATTGTTGCCGATTTGGAGAAACTCGTGGAAGTCACTCTGTTCTGAGCAGTGCTGGCGGCTTTGCATGAAACACAGCAGACAGCAGATAAACTCGAGCGTAACCTGTCTTCCTGTCTGTGTGTGTCTTATACAAAGTGTTATTTGAAAAATGAGTCAAAACGCTTCATTGGGTGGACAGATTAAATTGTGCCATTCTCTATTACTTAGTACTAGGACTTTTGTACTTCACAGTAGTACTTAATTATTAATTTATTTTGTAGATGTACGTGGAAAAAAAGTAAAAACGTAAGACATTAGAAAATGATAAACGCAGACAATATAAATGTACAATGCTGTATATAAATCAAATCTGAAAAAACACAGTGACAACAAACATTTTAAGTTAGTTGCTGGCCTTTTTAAATTTTCAGAGTATATGTCACCACATTAGAGGTGAGAGAAGACACTGCTCTTTTCAACATGTATAAAAGAAATGCTGAATGACTCACAGCACACCCAAGCAGGCGTATGTGCTCAGTAAAGGCTTCTGTGTGAGTTTTATCCACTCATGCTTTCTGTATTTGAGTGATTTAAGGTATTTGATGCTTTTTTTCTCTCTGGATAACTCTTCTTCTTCTCTTGGTACATATTTCTGTAATTCCATTTTCACTGATCTCGTTGTTTGTCTGTTTCTGCACATGCTCCATAGGACTGCATCAGTCTGGGTTCAGGTGAGCCCAACGTGCCAGAGCACCACTCCTTTGTACTTTACCATAACAACAGCCCGCGATGGAGCGAGGTGATCAAACTGCCAATTCCCATTGACCGTTTCAGAGGGTCTCACCTACGCTTCGAGTTCAGACACTGCTCCAGTGAGTGCCTATCTTGTGTTAATACTGGTGCAGTGTAACAAGATGACAGATGGTTGCACATCTGCACTTCTTAGCGTGTCTCCTGCAGATGCAGCAGCTGGCTGCTCACTATAATCCTTCCAGACTGATTAGGTGCTGCTTCAAGCAGGTGGTGAGATTTTTGGAGTAATATCTAGAAAATATATCTAAATATAACATTAAAAGCATAACCAAGTTACTCTTTGACCTACTTATATGCAGGCTATATAACCTTGTCTACAATAGTGAAGTAATAAACTGGTTTTCTGAATACAGCTCTAATAATCTAAGAGACATTTAACCTCGGTGCTTTTTGACCGTACACTCTGTGTGTTTCTCCGCTCACACGTTCCCTTCTTTGTCATTTTCTCTGCAGCAAAGGACAAAGGAGAGAAAAAGCTGTTTGGTTTTGCCTTTACTCCTCTAATGAGAGAGGATGGAACTACTCTTTCTGATGAGAGCCACGAGCTGTATGTCTACAAGGTCAGCTTCACTAGAGCATTTCTGTTTTGGTTTTCACTTCCTGTTTCCTGTTCTACTACTCATCAGCCTTCATCACACGTTTGCTATTTATTCTTCAAAGGAGTCTTTCTGTCAGATTAGTTGCTGACGATTACAGCAGAAATGACAATATCTATTTAGTATATATGTGAATTCTATTGTACTTCAGTAATCTCACAGTATAAATATAAAATACACTTTAAATGTTGTGTACACTTTGTACATGATATCCACAACACCTTTCCTGTTGCTTACCAAAACTGTACAGCAGGGGTGTCCGACTCCAGGCCTCGAGGGCCGGTGTCCTGCAGGTTTTAGATCTCACACCTTTAGATCAGCACACCTGAATCAAATGATTAGTTCATTACCAGGCCTCTGGAGAACTGCAAGACATGTTGAGGAGGTAATTTAGCCATTTAAATCAGCTGTGTTGGATCAAGGACACATCTAAAACCTGCAGGACACCGGCCCTCGAGGCCTGGAGTTGGACACCACTGCCGTACAGTGTTCACACCACAGACTAAAGTCATGCATCACACACACAAGCTTTGTGTTTGCAGCTTTTGACTCAGTTTTGCAGCTACACTTTTACATGAGGTGCACAGATCTATTTTAAGCGCTCTTTCCTTCCTTATTTTCCTCCTTGGTGTCTCGTGTCCTCAGTGTGATGAAAACACGACCTTCAGTAACCACGCCCTCTACCTGGGGCTGCCCTGCTGTAAGGAGGACTTCAACAGTTGTCCCAACATCCCCTCCAGCCTCATTTTCCAGCGCAGCATGAAAGAGACCTTCTGGATTTCCACACAGCTCTCCTCCACCAAGCTCACCCAGAATGGTACGCAGCTGATCTGCAGCCAGTGTTTGAGGCGCTTGTGAATAATGTGCTTAAATATGAACGGTTACACAAGAGAATTTCAGACTGTTACACAGAAAACAGTGCAAAACAATGATAAAATACAGTGAACGTTTGCCACTTAATCATGTCACACGATGTAAGTATAGGTTCAAAATGGATGGCTGAGCCTGGTTCCTGAGCCTGGTTCCTCTGAAAAGGGCGTTTTTCCTTTCCACTATCACCAAGTGCTTACATATACGGGCTCGCATGATTGTTGGGGTTTCTTCCTAATATTGTAGAGTCTTAAACTTACATTACAAAGCAGCTTGAGGTGACTGTTGTGAATTGACGCTACATGAATAAAACTGAACTGAACTGAACTGAGCAGCATTAAAATGAGAAAAAAACTGTGTCACCATCTCTTATGGTTCTGGCATACAGACACCTGCTTTCAGTCATTGTCTTAGGCTGCTCAAACAGTGGCTTCCTCATTTTTAACAGTTTTTACTCCTGTGTACATATTAAACAGCTGTTCTGCTCCTTACAGGTTGAAGTCTGAATATGAGCCTTTTTCCATTTTTTTTTCCTGCTGTTTGACATTCCTGTTGTCTTCCAGTGGACCTCTTGGCCCTGCTTAAGTGGAAGGCCCATCCTGACCGGGTCATGGACATCCTTGGACGGCTTCGGCATGTCAGCGGAGAAGAGATCGTCAAGGTGAGGTTTTAAGTTGAACAGGTGGGGGGATTGTTCTGTTAAATATGTCCATGGTAGTAAACACCTGTATCTAAAATCCTGAGACTACAGTCAGGATGAATGGGCAGGATCATCATAATATTCTGTAGCTGTGCCAGATTTACTGTGTAAGACATTTTCCATGTTGCTGGGCAGGACATGTGTTTGTTGGTTATCTCTGAGGTGGTTTGAGGTTGTTTTTTATTTAGCCACGTGTTAAAAGAGCTCTACATTTAGTCTCAGCCAATAGATGTTGTAATACTCCTGTGTTCTCATTAACATTAGCTTGTAGACAACCAACAACTGGCAGGATACCGTGAAAATGTTTGATTCTTTAAGAATTGTCATGTAGTGTTCTTAAATAACTTCCATATTTTTAATGTAAGCCATTTTCCTCAGCAGGACTTTCAGCAGCTGTTTACTAAACTGAAGGCCTGTCATTGAACCTGTGTGTGTGTGTGTGTGTGTGTGTGTGTGTGTGTGTGTGTGTGTGTCAGTTTCTTCAGGACATTCTGGACACCTTGTTCTCCATCTTGGATGACAACACAGACAAATATGGGCCGCTGGTGTTTCAGTCATTGGTGAGTGTGGCGTGGGAACAGTGTTGGGAAGTCGGGTCTTAATAGCTTAGTTACAACTGGGCTCGTCAGGCACTCTATTTGGCTGCAGTGGTTATTATTATATTTAGATGCTTCATACATGCTATGTCTGTAACACTCTGCCTATTGCCTTCATATTAAATAATTTTTTGAATAATACTTTTTAAAAACATTTCTTAACGTCATTATGCGGACCCCAAGTAGAGGTTACATGGGCCGCGAGATTG
>VUQG01045312.1:22205-52412 GCA_015106755.1 Etia nguti | reverse complement strand
ATCTTAGTAAAAAAAAAAAAAAAAAAGACAGTATAGGATACCAGATTTAGTTGGATCAAGAGCTCGGCTTGTAAAGACAGCGCGAGACCATTGGACAAGTCGAGCGAAGTGAAGCATGCTGACAGAATAATCCCGTAGATCATTATCTGGTTCATCAACTATTTACATCACACTTTGATATCTTTGTAAGATTCCTTGTTGAACTAAGGAGAGAAAAAAGGCACTTGACAATAAGGTGCTGCCAGTTTAGCTTTGAGGCTGGCTCCACCAAAAAAAAAAGGAAAAAAAGCTAAATGTGTCCTCCCTGTAATGCAAACCAGCTCACCTGCAGTGATCCATATGCAGCGTGTGTCTGCCCCTGACCCCCCCTGCATTCAAATGCAAATCCTCTTGTTTGTCTGACTTTCCAATGATGCTCGGGGCATTGAAATTCCATTCTGTGCCGATGTAGTAAGCAGTGAGGTCCCTGTCAAGGTGAGTCACAGCAACAACAACAGCGGCAAAACAAAGAGTGACGAGCTCGCCTCGCATCAAACAAAAATCTATTCAGGAAAACGTGGAACACCAGCATTGCCTGCTCTTCCCCCACTGTTCCCAGTTTGGCACCTGCTTCTCTGACGCCTCGGGGGGAGGGAGTCAGTGATCTTAGCCCCGGGTGAGACGCTGTTTCAATGCAGACAGCTCATCAAGGTGAGTGACAAGTGTTGGGGCGGGAACATAAGATTCACTTTGGTGTCTGGAGGTGAAAAGATGCATACCGAGTCTTTCAACTTGATTTTTTTTCCTGGTTAGAACTGCCAGGTTATGATCAACAAGAAGCTTTGAAGCAGTCGCTTCTGTTCGTCGATGTCAAAAGCCCATGAGTCAACAAAATAACTGTTGGAATGATGTCTTACTTTCTACTTTACATCACACCCCGCTGGATTAAAAGTCTAGCTTTTTGTGTTGGAGGTGGGGATATTTTCTTTTAACAAATTATACAAAATTGAAGCCAAACAGGAGGTTTGATGAGTGTTCCAGTCTTCAATGTAACTCAGATTTTACTTTCACAACAAGAGTCCAAGCACACAGTGAGCTCCATCAAGTACTTGGACAGGGACACATTGTTTGCTCTCTTGGCTCCATACTCTTATTGCTTTGGATCGAAGCCAGCTTACATGCCAGTTTTACTTTGGTGGGATTTTCAGTTATACTGAAGAAACAGATTGAGTGGACCTTAAACAAAGTTTATGTCCGCGGCCCTCTGGCAGACACAAAATTTTACGAGTCGTGCATCGAAATCCAAACGAGAACAATTCATCATGTGAAATAAAGCTCTACTGAAAAGAAGAGGAATTATTAGCTCAGTCTTTCTGGAACTTGTTCTGCAGTGTTTATAAACCAACACACAGTTTTGGATTTTCACCAGCTGCAATTTTGCAATTTCGCAAGTGGAAATCAAAAGACAAATGACAATGAGCTCGAACAAATGCTGCCTCTGCAGCTAACATTAAGTACATCTAAAGCTTCAGTGAAACATAAAATCAAAAAAGACTGAATGAAAAAAAACAACAACATTACTCGTCCTTTTATCCAAAGCTAACATTTGGATTTAAAGCTCATTTAAAGCTGAACAAAAGTTATTTAGGTTTTATACGCAACATCAAACTCTTTCCTGTTCGCTAACTTTACTGAGCTCAACTTCATATGAATGTGGTCATTTACTGGGATAAGAATTCACTCAGGTTGCATGAGCGTAAAGGAGGCTAATGCAGCAAAGACACACAAAAAGACCCACAGGTCTAACTGCTCATTTGATCTGAACATATCGAACACCAAAGTCTGAACTTTTTTGTGTCCACATCTTTCAAAACGTCACCAGACACTGGATGGTTAGAGTTTTAAAAGGGTTTAAAAAAAAAGTAATGGAAAGAGAAGAACACACTTTAGCTAACGGTTTAGTGCAACATACTGGAAATATTGTGCGATGTGCTCGAAAACTCCCACTCTGCACCCCCATGTTACACCCACACAGGTGTTTTCACTCACACTTGCCTGATTAGACTCTTTTCTCAAGACCAAGTGGGCACAAAGGAGCTCCACTTGATTGACGTCCCCCTCAAACTTCTGCTAATGTTGTTGGACCTTTTAAACCGAGACAACACACACACTTTCTCACAGCATGCATTTTGACATGAACACGGAGAAAGCACATGCAGTACTAAAAATACCAACAATGGCTCTGTTCTTCTTAAGTGTCTCCCGTAAGACGGAGCAGCCAGCGTGAGCAACAGGAAGCTTGAAGCTGAAGCAGCTGAATGCAATGTGGCTGACATTTTTTTTTTTTTTTTCATCATTTACACCTGTGCTCATGTGCTGTCACAAAAGGCAGACTGAGGTTGCGGTCAAATTGTCAACTGTGCTAAAGGTTTCTAAGTGGTTAAAGTGTTTGGCAGCCATAGCTGAAGAGCTGGTTAAATGCCAAGGAAAAGTGCTTCAATGCTACCTTTATTATTACCTGACTGTTTACAGGTTAAATATGAAGGTTATGCTACTTTATTAAAACTCTTCTTGTTGCTTTGCGTGAAGTACTTTTTAGAAAGGTCCTCTATGAAATGACGTTAGTTTGCATATAGTTGCGTTGTCATGTTGCTAGCTTCTGGGATTATCGTTTATTCCTTTTCCATGGGTAACCTCTGGTGTTTCAGTGGGTCAACTGAATGTCTGGGTTTTCTCTGCATTATTGTAGGGTCTTTACCTTACAATATAAAGCACCTCAAGGTAGCTATTGTTGTGATTTGGAGCTATACAAAAAAAATTGAGTTAACAATATAAAAAACAGCTAGGTTGGTTTTCATGTTTTTCACAGTAACTTTCCAACTTTTGGAATAAATAAAGTCTATCTTATCTTAGTTTTACTTAGGAGATAATCAAAGACTTAATAAAGAAAAGCGTTAAAGCAGATTGGTTCTTCAGCAGGAAGAAGTTTTATTATTAATCTATTCATTTTATTGTTGTGATTGTTGTGGTATATAGTTTTAAACTTCATCTAGTAAAAAGGTCGGTTATTCACATTCATATAGCCTACATAAAACAACATGGTAAAAACACAGACGGCAGAATATCTAAGGAGGTACTTCCAGTATTTGATCCCTACCATACAAGCGAAGCACTGTGCTTCCCTTGTACTCAGTCTTTACAGATTCACCATCACAACAATTTATACAATTCGGACAACTGCCAGCCTTCTAGAAAACACGCCTATAGTATCAATTTCAAAATCCTACGTTGCTTTGTTCTCAAGTTATCGCATTCACAAGATTTTCAGAAAAGAAAAATCACTCTCCTGGGTTGTCAACCACAACCCAGGAGACTGAAACTGAAGCAGCTAAATGGAATTGAGCCATAATCATTAGTATTTGCACGTGTGCTCAAACTACCATAAGAAAGGATGTTTTTGACTTTAGTGATATTTCCCAGCACTACTCTGTATATTTTCACCACAAAAAGCTCAGCATGAATAAGTGAAAACAACTATGAGGGTGCAAGTCGAGACTAAAACAAGTATTATCAAACGCTCACAGCACATTCACATCAAGCTCTCCAGTGTAACATCAAAGTCATTCAATTAATCATGGAGTCAAAGCGCCCATTGCTGCTCACTGTACACTCATCCCTGAGGTAATACACAGTGTACAAAAAAAAAGCTCTAAAATCTTTACATCATCTCATTTTTATTCATCCTCTTCAACACTTTTCTTTTTGGAAAAGATTGAAATATTTAAATATCCTTCTCAAAAATACATTAAAAGTGCATCCCCAAAGTATTTTTTGCAACAGAGTTCACAAACATCTATTCACATAATGTGAACAGACTTAATTTACAGAGTGAAGGTGAGTACACTGTAGTATGGATCAGTCTGAAAGTCCCACACAGTATAACACCAAGTTTGATCCTTTAGGGGGGATTTTCAGTCTTTGGCTCCCTAAGACTTACTTGAGCTGGGGCTTTGTTCCATGGTGATGAAGAAGAGACAGACTCCTGCAGTCAGCAGGAGATGCATGGATTCGTACAGTAATTTGGGTGAAAAGACACTCCATATGAAGAGATGATAGCGCAGAACAGTTACCAGTACTATGTAGGCTGCGGCTGGCACAGACCTCAGCAGGGCTAAACAGTAGCAACCATGGCCGACTGCAACTGGGCTCCTGTGGAGAGGAAAAGGATTCATCAGAGAGGAAGATGCACTGCAGAGAGCAAAGCAGGCGACTGTACTGTGGATAATAGTCAAAACTTCCTGTGGAGAAAAGTTTTGATGTAAGCCAAGGTCATTCTAAGCTGCTTTATGTTTGTCACGATGAAGTTGACTCGGTAAAAATGCAGATTGCTCAGTGATTCATAGCAGAGGCCACAATTTCGCATTTTTTCCTTTACACGTGTACCCAGGAGAAGACTCTGATCCAATTATCTTGGCATAATAATGTGGATTGCTGGCAAATTCTGATAAAGAAGTTAATGACTCTAAAAGCTGCAAGATGGGATGGTGCGAGGAGATTAGGAGATGATGATGATGTAAAGCCAAACACGCACAGATACACAAAAGACTTGGTATGTAATGCACTGAAACACATGCACCAATTAGCTAAGGGATATTCTTCATTACAGCAGGCAGAGTCCCAGCTGAGGGGGAGGAACTTTAAGTCTTTTCACAAGACAGGAAGGCAAACCAAAGGAGTAGGTGACATGCTAGGTAGACCGGTTAGGAGATGAATAGACAGAAACACACGAGTGGATCAAAGACTGGCCAATACTGATAATCAATAAGGTTTTACGACTCAGTGGATAACAGAGAAAATAAAAGGCTTACATGTATCATTGTTTCTGTGCTTTCCTAAGTTGTGGAAGCAGAAATCAGTTGATATCTCTTGATTAAATATTATTAAAATCTCCAAATGCTACATCATATTACTTAGTGGAAGGTAACATTTTTAGAAACTCAGTCTTAGTTTTGTAGATTTTGGTTATGTTCCTCTTGACATCAGACAAACAACACAAGTGGTTAGGAAGCAGTTGTTTGAGTTCACTGAAGCACAGTGCTCCACATAAACTGGCTCTTAAGCAGTGCTCGCAGCTACCATCTCTGTCTATTGGTGTAGCCACACAAACCAAAGTTAACACTAGCTAACATTAACTTAGCAATAAGTCACCCATTTTGACAAAAATATGAAGGTACTCGCGAGACGTTGCAGTCATTGAGTCGACCATGAATCAAAGTACCAAAAGTCCAGACCTCAACCTGATTGAAACGCTGTGGTGAGACCTTAAGAGAACCGTGCATAAATGAATGTCCACAATCCTCAATGAACTGAAGTGTGGCTGTAAAGAAGAGCGGCACAAAATCCCTTCACAGTGATGTTAGAGACTGATAAAGTCATACAGGAAACAATTACTTTAAGTTACTGCTGCGAAAGGTGGTTCTACAAGCTACTGAATCATGGGGTGTAGTTAGTTTTCCCACGTCTGCACAGGACATTTCTTTTTCCTATGATCATCGTGTATTTGATGAAACTGTAACGATGGAAGTACCTGAATTTAGACACACTAACTATCACACTTTACTGCTGCTGTGACCTCCTCTTGACTTGAGTTGATTACTTTTAATTGGAAAGCACAAGATTTGTAACAAGATTAAAATATCTTTGGTGTCATGTAACTATTGCATAAAAACAAGGTGCAGGCAACTTCATCGCTGTAGTGAACTGCAAAGAAGCTACAGGCATGTTAGCCAAGCATTGTAGTGGAAATACATGCACACAGTTTAACTGAGTGTTTGCTTGCATTATATTTAGCGCTGGTGTAAACAGCATGTGTATCAATATAGCCTGAGTGACTGTAGCTTCAGTAGCCTGCATTATGTATGATATGCTAATTAGCCATGTGCTTGTGCTTCTTCTGCTTTTAGCTACACTAGTCTGATAAAAGCTTTACACACAAAGCTCGTAATGAACTGATGACTGGAGAAACCCTATTTGTACAGCCACATTTCAAACATCTCCAAAGTGACATAAACCACTTCTTTGGAAGTGAAAACAACTATCACGACACTTGAAAACACCCATTATTGTCATTCAATCAAAACTGCTGGCATGCTAGATAGACTACAGTATGAACAGCCTGTCAACGCTGAACTAAAAACTACCCCTGGAAGCTCTAATGGATATTTCCAGACACTATAGATAATAATATGAACATTTTCCTGCTTTTTAACATCACAGTAAGAGGTTGAGATGACATATTTAAATGTGTCTGGTTGCTTTTGCTGCCCTAATGGACTCGTTTTTAAAACTATGGCTGACAAAGTCACCATGTCCTCAGATAGAGAGAAATGAAATTGGTGCATGTCATGTCACAGTAAGGAAGTAGAAATATAAAGCTGCATTAAAAAAAATGGGGGAAATAAAAAACCGAACTCCACCATGCTCTGTTTGTGTTTGCTGCTAACGCCTACTTCCACAGAGTTGCTCATATCAAAACAGCTTGGGTCTATTTCTGTGTGCTGCCTCATAGAGCTCATGGGCGACCTCTAAGGTGGGTCATGAAAATACACAGACAGTCTGCGAAACCTATGAAAAATAACTAATGGTTTAACTAAGGCTCATTGTACTAAGGCTGTGAGAAACTAACTGTAACCGTCACCTATGTTAACATGTTTATCTGCTCTGCTTCACTCTCGGTGGGTGTGTTGCTGAGGACCAGAGTAAATCAGTGCCAAGTTTTAGGATGTTAGGATAAGTTGTTCTTATGTTTTGGCTAAAAGTTGCTCTCTTACCGTGACCGCAGTCTGCTCCACTCTGTGTGCAAGAAAAGGGCCACACATATATTTACATGCATGTCTGTCTGGATATCTCTGTGACTAAGTGTTAAACTCTAACCTAATTCTAACTTTACTCCAAATATCAAACCTAAGCTTCAAAAAATACTTACCATCCTACACTGACTTACTTTACTTAAGTTTGTGTTGTCTTTAACTACAATCTATTTCAGCAAATCATTTCACCTCAAGCTCACAAGCATGCAGATGCAGAAAAGACTGACACTTGTCACTCTTGCCAAGTGTCTTAGAAATAAATCAAGCGCGAATGTGCTTCATGCTGAATGAATGAATGAATGATGAATGAAATCTCACAGATTACAAAACCTACAGTGAATTAAGACAAAGAAAAACACACTGTGTAAATAATGATTTAGTTTGATGTCATTACTCAGCAGATCCTGAGGACTTCCAGTACTAGCCTCGTGGTCGAGCTGCTGATGCTGCAGAGTGAATTTTAAATGAACTGAGACTATTTTAGCGCCATTAGTCAGAGTACCTCTGAGCACCTATTAGAGGTAAGTCTTTTGTGGATGAGTGATGACAAGCAGGAAAGATGATCAAGTTTCCTGCACTGGAATGCAGTGTGTGATGTTTACCATCAGCTGGGTGGTGTTAACCCCCTCCAGAGGCTGCAGCGTTCATTACAGCCTACATATGAAATTGATGGGTTGCCCACTTGGCTATTCAGAAGATAAAACCACAGTGAACATGGCGAGGCTGCCAGGCACCAAATCCCATAACTGGCTGCAATTACGCCGTCGATCTAAATGGAATTTACTGCCTGCTTTCATTGTTCCAGTTTAGGTTCAAGTTTACAACCGATCAATGCAGGTGCTGCATTTGAACGGGCTTTCTCAGAAGCAACGTTTTCAGGTGCTATTTTCAACTTACTGTAAATGGAATAATTACAACTAGACATCTCATGTATCATGCTTTTATTGGATCACGTAAAGTAATTTTCCTTTGCTGCTGCTGTGTGTGTGTTTGTGTCTGATACTCGATTAAAGGAGAAAAAAAACATCAGTTTATGTTGATATTTCAGACCAATTTGGAGCACTTAGGGTGAGATTCCCGTGGACGTATGACCAGATGCTCTCCAAAAATACTGTGATGGACATTACGTGACTTTTTTGATGACATATTAGTGCGAAACGAAAGGTAGAGATAAAAACCGACCACAGTGCTGGACTACTGGATCACATTTTTCATTCTTATACCCCGCTGAAAGCAGCAAAAAAAAAAAAAATTCCAATGGATGGAACTTTTTAATCAAAGCCCGTCTCAACTACTGAAATGTTAAACACAGCTTATTCAAATGTGGGATCAAGGATTATTAAGAATATAAATCATGTATGGGTATTTTCACCCTCTACAGTCTAATTTCTATGCATTCTTTGTGGTAACAAAATTCAAACATTTTTATTACATAAAGTAAGATTTCTTCATATCTCAAGGCAGCAGACTTGCATATATATCTCTGCTTTTTAGTTGCTGGCATTATAACATAGGAGGCAGGCTAAAATGATTCCTTTTACACAAACAGTATCTTTTGTCTGCATTAAAATAGCATTTTAGTTTTGGCTCTATCAGCAGGGCAGCTGCTGCCCAGCCACAGACCTCATCACTCAGCGCTGTGCAGAGGCCTCACGCTGAGAGGAAGCGGTAGTTATTGGCTGCTTTCACACACATACAGCAGCCCAGCTACTGGCCTCTCTCCAGTGGAGGTCTTATGCAGGTTAAGCTGTTTACATGCATCTTTGATACCCTCCAAGGAACTCTCCTCGTTGCCATGAGTAAACTAATTAACATACCATTTCTGCGCGCCAGCACTGTCCCACCCACAGAGGCTGAAAAGTATGAAACAAACAAACAACAGTCAAAAGTAACTGTAATAGCGATGCTGGTGTGTGGCGGTGCTGGCACAGTGGGCATAAAAGACAGTGAGAGAGAGGAGCGCGTTTGAATTCGGTTATAACACAGAGCAGCGGCGCCCAACGCTTTGGCTGACATACCACGATTAGAGGAGCGCAAGTGCTCCTCCATCAGTGACACCCACCATGTTCCAAATGTTTTCTCATGAATGGATTACAAACTGGGCGTCGTTTCAAATGTTCGGTTATATAAAAAGTGATTACAACGATGTTTTTATGCAACCCAACTGTCAGTGAAAACCTCGATCATGTAGGAATTACATATAGAATTGCTATACATGTCTTCTTATACAGATTATGGAATTGAAACAACTACCACTTTGTCACAGACGCTGGATGCTTCAACCATTTATCCTTTTCTTTTAGCTATTCAGCTTAAAGTCATGCCACCATGAGCACATCCAATATCGAGCAATCCTTGAAGCTAAGAACCTCCCCCTGAGCCTGGTTATGCTGGAGGTTTCTTCCTGTTAAAAGGGAGTTTTTCCTTCCCACCGTTGCCAAGTGACTGCTTACAGGGGGACTGTTGGGATTTTCCCTCTAATATTTATGGTTTTTACCGTGACTATTGTTAGAAATTGGTGACACATAAATAACATTTGTTTTCCAAGCTTGGGATATACAGTCAGCTGACACCAGGAAGGTTCCTGCAGTTCACTTCACTTTCAGTTTATTCACAAATCAATTAAAACCAGTTAGAATCATAATTATGCATAAAACAGTGATTTGTGAATTGTGACTCCCCAAAGCCATCCTGAGCTTGTAAACAGAAGTCCAGACATCAAGATAAATGCAATGTTTAACCTGTATCCAAAAATACTAATATAAATCTTTAAAAGCACCTTGAAATTACTAAAGTACAGTATAGTGATACTAATACAATACATCTAGACAGAGACACATGGGGAATGACAGTATAAATCCACTGGTGGGTGTATTTTAAATGGAAAGCTATAGAGAATAAAAAACCCTGAGTGATACAGGGTTTAGGATTGAACATTTTTTAGTAGCAGCTGTCTTGAGCTCTTTTTAAAGTCTGAGCGAAATGCTGATTTTTGTAGTGCTTTCAAACTCATTCCAAATCCTCATATCTCCAGTCACACTAAAATTTACTATTTTTTTTCTCTTTTGTGTGTTTACATAGCAAACTATTTACACACAGACATTCACACCTATGAATAATTTTGAATTACCAGTTAATCTAGCCCCACTAACCACATCCCCTTGGACTGTGGGAGGAAACCAGAGTTGCTGGAGAACGTGTAAACTTCACACTCCACGACCTTCTTGCTGCGAGGCAACAATGCTAATCACCGTGCTAATCCAAAAACCAATAATAGTGGGTTTTAAATTGAAACTTACCGGTCTCTCTCTGAGCTAAGATAGCAGACAAGGTGGCACGCCCAAAGCAGGGGGCCTGCATAAGTGCTGAGCGCTGTTAAGAAGATGGCAGGTGCTTCTATGTAGCTTTCCAGTCCAACGAATCCAACTGAAATGTCGACGGTGGCTATGTTGTTGGAATTCCCCTGCAGGTGCACAAGAAGTCTTCTTCAAATAATTTACATTATATACAGGCAAAAATAAGTACACAAAGAACTGTGGATGTAAGTGCTTCAGAGCTCTAAAGAACTGGTGCTTTGCTTTATCATCATTACTGTGAGTTTCTGGCCACTTCCCAGCAGCCCAGTTGTTTGTTTTCCAGTCCCTGGCCAGAGCAGCGCACACAGCTCTCTGTCTGGAGCTGGACTTAGTACCACTCAGACTACTGTATGCACCAGCAAACACATTTTATTTCTCTATTTAGAAAAAAAAGAAAGAAAGAAAAACAAAACACAGATTTCTGCCTTATTTAACTTTGCAACCAATTTCTAGCTTCTCTGGAACAAGATAAATATGTCTGCCGTGAACTGAAAATATAAAACTTTTGTTGTACTTTCTTTTCATCTCAGCCTTTAGAAGATATCATCACTGCAATGCAATCAGGATTTATAGCCCCAATCTTCTGGAAGTGCAAGATCCATTTACAAGGACAAAAAGACTTTGTTCAAATGAAATAATATATATTCATATATTACAAATAAAAGGGACACAACAAAAGTAATCCCTGTTCAAACTTGTGAAGCTCAGGTGTGTAACCTGTTTTCTTGGCAGCATATTAAGATTTACAAAATCCCCCCAACGCCACAGCATTCACACTTTTCCTGTAACTCAAGCCACTGACCCGCCCCTCTGTGAAATTCAAGCTCACTATGCCCAACAAGTGATAACGACATTTTAAACGTACACTGTTTGTTGTGGCAGTTTCACAAGGAAAAGAAAATTAAGCCCAGATATCAACAGTGTCTCTCCTCTTAAAAGCGAATGCGATGACGGTCCACAGACAGCAACAAGCATCAAGTCAGCATTTGTCTCCCTCCTGTAAGCACATCTCCGATCACAGAGGAAGAAAACACTAACAGCTGGCTCCATTTTAAACAAACAGCAGATACCAGTGAGCAGGTTGGAGACTGCATATGGATATTTTCTGCTTGCTGGAATCCTGCTGCGATCTTTCAAATGTCATTTGGCACCATCAACAAATGTATCACTTAAGAAAAAAAATAAAAAGAACCGCAAGACGTGTTTTTTTATAGACAAGATTGATTCTCATAAGACAGTGTCAGAGAGTGTGGCTGAACTAATGCGGTTCCTTAATGGAGTCGATATCAAGGAGGAGCAGGCGGCGAGCTTTCATCGTGGGGGGAAGATTAAAAATGCTTACAGTGGGTTTGCGTTGTGAGTAGCGAGGTTTCGATCACCTGCATAAAGTTTTATGTGCTCTAAGTTGCTCTGTGTATTCAAGCCCACCTTTTAGTTCTGCTCTCTGATGAATCATGTTTTCCACAGAAGGTTGCTAAGTTGAATCTGAGCTGTCACTGCTCATGCGGCAACATTTGCACAAACTGGCTCATATCTGAAGAATAAACACTGTCCTTGCTGCCTTGCTGACCATCTGGTTTTGGGGGACAGCGATAAATCCAGAGAAAAATCCGTCACTCCCAACGATCAAGACAGAATGATTCACTTTACTTATTTATTCTAACGCTAGCGATGTCTGCCGCTGATGTTACCTGGAGTACTTCCCATAATCCTCTTGTGTTTTCAAGCATTTGAATGCCAAAAGAGAAGGACTTTAAAAACAAAAGCTTTCTGACAAAATCATATCAAATCTTTGGAAAACACAGCAAAGCAACTCTGTTTCTAGACTCTATGTTAATGTGTAACAGTTCAGACTCGGTGCACACCGATCCACTGTAACTGTACTCACGGATTAGATTTTAATTGGACATAATTTTGGTTATTCTTCACGTCAGCAAGCTTAACTTTTATACTGTACGTCGCTGCTTACACATCCATTATGGTTACAGCTGCGCCAAGAAGGTTTTTGCTCAAATGCCTGTAATTACATGCCTCGATGCTTAGATGGGAAAATTGTCTGGTGGCGGTCTATTCCCGAGCCCATCGCAGCATTAATGACCCAAAGGGTGATGAGGGTGATTAAATTGTTAACGACGTGGAGGTTCGCTGTTGACAACAATGCACAGTCGCTAATCAAATATCTGCGGTAGGTGGAAGTCGAATCAAAAGGCAGGTTTTCCTCTCTAGCCTTTGAGGAAGAGGCATCGTACATCCTCGGGAAGCGGCCGATCCTGTTGGCCTTCGTGGCAGAGCTGGATGAAAGTAATATGATTTATACACAAACACTTCCTCTGCCCAGAACAGCACCTATTACAGTATCTAGCACTTTATCAGTGGCGATAGCTTCCGTAAATGTTGCTACACTCTGTGACAGGGCGTTAAATTAGATGTCTCTTACAATCAAGACACTTGCTGACTGTTTTGTTCTTCGCTGTGCTTCCTTTTGTATTTCTGGGAGGTGTGATTTTCGCACAACGTCACACACGCATCTGAATTTCACTACTCAGCACAACAGTCAAAGTTAATTTGGAAAGGTGAGTAAGGTTTCTCAAGAAAACTTGTTTGATAATATGCTTAAAGGAGACCTATTATGCTTTTTCTTATTTTCTTTTGTATATATAGCGGTCATATTAAACATGACTACAAATTTAGAGGAGTTCAAGCAATCCTTGTGAGCCAAGAACTTAGGCTTAGGACTGGTCAAGTGCTCTCTTTGTGATCTTAAATATGTTAAAAAAAAATGCTTGAGCTAACAAACTTGCAGACTACCATTTTGGAGATTGTAGACCCACATGTGGCAAACTCTGTGGCTAAAAAACAAACATAAAGCCAACACAGAGGTGCCAAATACTTCTAGTGGACACTTTACACTGGCTCCAAAAAGAAAATCAATCCCAAAAAACTCCTTAGATAGAAGAATGAATGAGGTGGTGCAGTAGAACAATTTGGATCTGGCAGGATTTGTGATCCTTGACTACACTGGGATCCAGGGATTTTTAAACCAGAGGCAACAGGGGCATATTGTTCTGCTGGGGGAGACCGCTGCCTTTAGAGCGACGTGCTTGGTCTCTAACAATGTCTAACCACAAAGTAATCACATTAATCCAAGAATCCATGTTTTCCCAACAGAGCTTTTCTTCTTTGTCTTTCGGCTGCTCTCTTCAGGGGTCTGCACAGCAGATCATCTACCTCCATTTCACCGTGTCCATAGCATCCACCTCTGTCACATCAACCCTCTGTATGTCCTTCTTCACTAGATCCATGAACCTCCTCTAAGGTTTTCCTCTTTCTCTCCTGCCTGGCAGCTCCATCTACAACATCCTTTGTCCAGTATATCCATTGTCCCTCCTCTGCACATGTCCAATCTGTCTCAGCCTTGCCTCTCTTAACTTTGTCTCCAAACCGCCCCCTTGGTACTAATTTCTAATCCTGACCATCTCAGTCACTCCAAAATTCTTCACACCTCCAGCTCCACCTCCTGTATTTTTGTCAGTGCCACAGTCTCCAAACCATACATCACAGTAGGTCTCACTACCATCTTGTAAACCTTCCCTTTCACTCTTGCCACTATGCTTTAGTCACAAATCACCTCTGACACTCAGCTCCACCCACTCCACCCTGCCTGCACCCTCTTCTTCACTTCTCTTGTGCACCGTCTGTTGCATTAAACTACTGACCCCAGGTATTTGAACTCCTCCACCTTCACTACCTCTGCTTCTTCATTGCTTCAGTGTTACACGTCTCAAATAAGAAAACCAACAAAACAAAATAAAGACTTGAATGTTTGAGCAATTCAAATTCATGCAGATTCCACAAGACTGAATACAAATTATACTTGTGCAGTATTCATTTGAATTAAAAAGAATCAACTTTAACTAGCTTACCTGAAAGTAAAAGAAGGCCTGGCCAAACCAGTAGTGCATGATGGTAGTCTGGGCGGCA
This sequence comes from Etia nguti, assembly GCA_015106755.1. Classification (NCBI taxonomy): domain Eukaryota; kingdom Metazoa; phylum Chordata; class Actinopteri; order Cichliformes; family Cichlidae; genus Etia; species Etia nguti. The sequence goes on along the minus strand of VUQG01045312.1, from coordinate 38,227 downwards.
TCATAGTGGAGTTTCTTCCAGATAAACTGAGCCATGAGTGTCTGGATCAGCAGGCAGCAGCAGAGGACTGGCAGGTTGTGAGCACGGAAGAGCAGCGAAACCAACAAAACCAAGCCACTGTAAATCTCCCATAATCCCCTGCTCTTCAGTTTGGCATCTGCTGTGATGATCTGGGATCGCAACAGGTCCTTGGTGCCCGAGAAGAGGATTCCCAAAACGAAGACGTAAACAAAGCGAGCTTCCACCGTCCCCCTAAAAAAAGAAAGATCAAAGACTGAGTTGTTTGTTGTATTTGCAGGAAGCCCGAATTGATTTTCCGTTAAACTTCTCATTCATCATTCAAGTAACTGTGGCGAGTGACTCTGGGATGTGGACTCTGGCAGTAACTATCCAAGTGTTTAGCAGTTAAATATCAGGAGAGGGGTTTGGGGGCATGAGGAAAGGGATTGACTTAGATCTTATGTTGCAATAGGTTTTTTTAAAAGTTCACCACTTTAATTAATTTCATATCCCTGCCTCTTGTTACACAGGATTCCTCACATTTCTGTGACTCATAGCCCTCCCTTCATTCAGTATGCAGTATGTCAATGTAACATTAATAATTAAAGCTATGAGACTTGAAGACAGAACGAATCGCCGCAGGAAAACAGACTTTCTCGCCATCACAGTGTCTGTCGGGGTTCCTGCATCGCTATAATTTGATGCTATTAACATACTTTGAGTACATTGTAAGGTCATGTGACATTTTATCTAAATTGTCCTTCTTCGGTGGAGCACCGCTGCTTGTAAGAAGCAAGCATATTGATGGCTGCTGTTAAACGACCCTGACAACACACTACTCCTGAAATTGGCTTGGTTATTTCATGATAGCTGATTTGTAATGGTAAAACATTTCTCAGGAATAATTTTCATCTTTCTTTTGCCAGTAATGACAAGGAAAAGTCCAAAGTCAGGGATTAACTTTACGGGTACCCACAGTTACAAAACTCCTACTACTGTATATCAGGTTCACTTTTCCCTGGGTCCTTACAGTCCTCACTATGGTCATTAGATAATATGTACTGCTGCTTTAAACACACAGAAATTTAACACACAGTAGTGGTTATACAGGTACGTCCAGATGTTTTTGGACAATCACATATTTTTTTGTCATTTTGTCTCTTATTTAAAATCTAATAATGGTGCGATGGTGGTGTGAAGTGCAGACTTTGAACTTTAATCATGGGGTTTAAGGAAAGTATTTCATTAACTGCTTAGAAATTAGAGCCATTTCTATGCACAGTACCTCATTTTCAGAGGCTTAAAAGTATTTGAAGTTTTGACTGACAAGCATTTAATGAAGGGAATGGGTGAGATGAGGCCTGTTCCCTTCATCTTTCATGACAAATTAAGTAGATAAAAGATCTAGGGTTGATTCAAAGTGTTGAACTTCCATTTGGTAGCTGTAACATTTAATATTATGTAATAAAATATATATTATATTATTATATATACACAATATTATTTCCAAAGAGATGTCAGTGCAAGTGAAGGGGGCAATTATTAGGCTGAAACACCAAATAAACTTGATGAGACTTTATGCCAAGTCCACAATCTGATCCATTCTTAGAAAGAATGAATGCATTGGCCAGCTCACCAAAAGTTTGTGAGTGCAGGATTCTTTCCTTGGTTAAGAAAAACCATTCACAAAATCTAGCCAAGTCAAAAACACTCTAGAGAAGGTAGATGTATTACTGTCTGCAACTGAGATGCCTTCACGAAAAGGTGCAAACCACTGGTTACTCAAGAAGGCAAGATTAGGCTTTCCCAGAAAACATTAAAAAAGTGTCTGATCCTGAAAATGAAAAAACATGAAGAGATCAAACCATAAATAAACTAGTGTTTATGCTATGCTGTCTGGTCAGATTCTCCAAAATGCTGTAAACCGGATAATGATCCAAAGCACACTGCAAAAGAACCTGAGTATTTCAAAGCAAAGAAATTAGATATTCTTTAAAAGCCAAGTTAGTCATTTGATTTCAGCCCAATAGATCAACTTTTCAGACACTGAAGACAAAACTGAAGGCAGTGAAGCCGACAAAAAAGCTGAAGGCAGCTACAGTAAGGGCCTGACAGAGCATCAGCATTTGTTGAGGTTAATGGGTTCCAGACTTCAGGCTGTCACCGGCTCCAGAGGTTTTCCATCCAATCATTAAAAATCAATCCTTAACTTACTATACTGATCTTAGTGTACTATTACTTCCTTAACTGGTAGGCCAATGTCAATGAAACCTTGCATGAACATTTTCACACGTACACTGATTTATTTATTATAAATCCCAATTCTTTGGCTTTTTCACATGAATTATGTTCATCTCATCATCCCTCTGCAAACGCTCTCGGTTTACATTTCTTTCACGAGTCACCTTCGATGTACATCGCACATATGTAATATAGCGGTCACCAAAATTTGTAACTGGGACAGAATTTTGTTCAGCTCACTACTTCCTAATATTTAAAATTATGTTAGCTCGTCCAGTTAATTTTGAGCCATTGAAATTGGGGGACTGTGTATAAAAATGTGTGTAATTCCTGAACAGTTAAATCTTTTTACTTGTTGAATTAAATCTGAAAGTCTGCACTTAAATCAATTCTTGATTATTTGTGTTGCACAGAGACAAAATTACGATTGTAGATGACACTTAAAAAAAAAAAAAAAGTCCATATTTTCCAGGGCCTGAAGTAAAAGTTTAGCCACCCTGTATGTCAGATTTGTTTACTTTTGACTTTAGGTGCACTGGCATACCTTTTAGGAAGCTCCTCTTGTAGGGTTTTAGGATTGTTTAATATCATTTTCCCCTTATGGAAGCCACGCTTATGTAGTTTAAATGTGGTTGGGATCAGGCTATGAAGTAAGGACATTTTCTGACTGATGTTCTGTGTTCTTCTGCACTTTTCTGATATTTAACTGAATCTAGTCTGCCTCGTAAATCAAGGCTTTTTTGATTTACCTTTCTAAAAAAAAAAAAAAAGCCTACATTCAGTTCTCTCAGTCAGTTTTCTTTGTCTTTGATACCTCAACTTGACCTTCAGCGTTCCTGTTAAGTACCATTTCTCACTTATATTATGAACTCAGGAACTTGCTACTTCAAAACAATTTTCTTTCTTTTTGTAGCTTTCTCCAGCTTTGTGGGCATCAATTATTTCAATTTTCAAAGTGGTAGGCAGCTGCAATGAGGAGTCCATGGCTGCTGATTGTTGGGAAATGGCAGAGAAAGTATTTAGAAAGGTACGAAATTTGTATCGTCTGACCTTTCCTGTTAGATATTGTGAAAAATATATACCACATACTTTTTTTGGACATTTTCATTCAAAAAAAACTTTACACAATGGACAAAATACACATTCCTTTTTCTATTTATCTTCTATTGACAGTCCTCTTTGTCCGTTCCTTTGCATGTGGCATTTTTTCCTCTTCTCCATTTTCTATCCTCTGTCCTCTCTTTGCACTCAGGCTGTACCGGACCAACTCACCACTCTGGGACCTCTCTGTTTTTCTCGCCTAGCTATTAATGCCTCTGGGATATTCACCCGGTCCAAACAAGGGGTTGAAGTATAGAGGCTCCATATGCTGTGCAGAATGTAATGCTCCTCGTGATTTGTGAAATCAAGCAACATCAGTGAAGCTGATCTTGTTGTTTTGGGCTTGCACCTGTGTTCTGGAGGTAAATACTCCAGTTTTTTTTAACCGTACCTTTTTATTTGGGAAGGTACATTACAGCAAAATAAAATCCAAAATACAATAGAGTACATAGCTTAGATTATACATCCATAAAATTATACTCTGCAAAGAGTATGATACTATAACATAAAATATAGCATCGAGCATACTGTGTAGCCTTTCTAAAAAACAAAACAAAACACTACACTGCATTAGCCTCTTGTTTTCCTGTTTCATTTAGCTAATTATGATACATTAAAATAGAAGGTTTCACACTTTCTTCCCTCCTTCTCTTTTCTGATTTTGATCCATGCCAATGTTTTCATCTTCCTCTGTGTAGCCCTGTGACAGACTGGTGGTCTGTCCAGGGCGCACCCTACCGCCCGCACCATGACAGCTGGGATTGGCTCCAGCGACCCTGAATTGGATAAGTGGAAGAAGATGAATGGATGGAGTTTTCATCTTGGCAAAGATATAAGTTGTTTTGTTTAATCCCAGTTAAGTGAAGTCTAGCCTAAGCCTAACAAAAAAAAAAAAATCTTTCCATTACATTGTTCCATTGGAACTTTTAGCTCCCACTCTAACCTCCTTCTGTCTAAAATATTGTCATCACTGGATCCACTCTGTGCCTTTGGCATGAGGATTTCAGTCAGTTTTAACTGTGTATTTTAAAACATGACATTCAAGTATAATCATCACTACATTAGGGCCAACATGACCAGATACCAGATTTGAAATGTGGACTGTAAGGTGCTCACAGCCTCTAATTTATGGATTAGAGAAGATTCCTTCAGATACAGTATTTACAATGAGGCACCAGGTAAATGAAATCAATAATGAAGGGATGGGTAAAGCAGAAAACAGTGTACTTCCTGACAGCTGAGATAGACTCCAGCCCAACCGCGACCCTGAATTAGAAAAGAGGAAGAAGATAAATGGATGAATGGATCTTTTCATCTCGGCAAAGATTTAATGTGTCACTTCCAATAATTTCTAAGAGAAATTATACATGCAATTTACAATTTTGTAAATTTATCTTGCTGTACTTAAAAAAATGAGTTATAATCTTCTTTTTGGACTATTTTTTCACTAGTTTTCCATTTGGCTAGGGTTAGTGTCACTACTGGTAGCATTAGGTGACACCTGGACCCTACAGAGGTTGCACAGGTAGTCCAGCTCATCCAGGATGGCACCATCAATACGTGCCATTAGGGCTGGGCCATATCATACCGTTCACGTTAATACCGGTATAATGTTAGGCAACGATAAGAAAATGAAATATCATGATAGAATATGGGTAAAACGCGCATGCGCAGTGCCTTTGTTTTCATACGCACATGGCGAAAAAAGCATGGCGGCGACGGAGAATGAGAAGGGCGAAAGCGGATCGTTGAATGACACCGATGAATCAGAATTGGTTTGTAAAAATGGTGCCAACTTCAGTGGTGTGAAAGTGGTTTGGGTTTCGTCCGTCAGATACACACCAAAGCACAATTTTTGGTAGAGCATGCAAGCAGGCCGTCGTTATTACCGTGTTTTTCGGAAAATGAGGCGCTCTTAAAATCCTTTGATCTTCTGAAAAATCGACACTGCCCCTTATAATCCGGTGCGCCTTATGTATGAAATCTGTATGAAACATAATATTACCGTATTGTGTGTGTATAACCTCTTTTTAAGTTTTGTGGATATTATACATGGTTATGCTCAGGATATGTCGGCCCATTTCCACTGGAAATGCCTTTTGGTTAAATTGTCAGCAAGGAATTTGCATTTGCACTGTTAAATTTTTATATAGCTTTACTGCACATAAAAAACAGCTGCTTGTTTAAGTGAAAATACATTGATGGGGGTTTTTTGCACTAATAAAGTTGTGGAGTTATGAAGTATTTTGTCTTGCGTCAATTATATCGTCAGTTATATCGTTATCGCAAATTTTCAAATATATATCGTGATAAATATTTTTGGCCATATCGCCCTGCCCTACGTGCCATTGCCAGAAGGTTTGCTCTGTCTCCCAGCACAGTCTAAATAGCATGGAGGATATTTCAGGAGACAGACAGTTACTGTAGGAGAGCTGGACAGGGCCATCAGCAGGACCAGTATCTGCTCCCTTGTGCAAAGAGGAACAGGATGAGCACTGCCAACTATAAAATGACCTCCAGCAGATCAGTTGTGTGAATACCTGCGACCAAATAATCAGAAAAAGACCTTATGAGGATGGCCTGAGGGCCTGACATCCTCTAGTGGGCCCTGTGCTCACTGCACTATGGAGCTCAACTGTCATTTGGCATTGAATAACAGAATTGGGAGAGGTAACACTGGCACTCTGTGATTTTCACAGATGAGGGCAGGTTAACCCTGAGCACATGTGACAGATGTGAAAGGGTCTGGAGAAGCCTTGGTGAGCGTTAAGCTGTCTGTAACATCGTTCAGGATGACTGGTTTGGTGGAAGGTCAGATTTCGTTTGGGGAAGCATATCCAGGGAGGGAGACACAGACCTATACGGGCTAGGCAACAACACCCTGACTGCCATTGGGTGTCGGGATGAAATACAAACTACTGAGGACCATTTTGAGTTGTTACCATGAAATTTCAGCAACATGCAATAGCCTATCACATAATTTTTTCACTTTAATTTTTTGGGTGTTTTTGAATTCAGCCCTCTGTAGGTTGATCATTTTCATTTCCATCAAACAATGTGGCATCCCTTCATTCCTCACAAATTACCCAGTCCATATCAGTGTAGACTTGAGCTGATGTGTTTTTTTAACAGTGTATAACAAATACATAACAATGTTATTTGAGCTTCCATTGTGAGTAATGTACTAAACAATATTAAGTCACAAAAGACGATCATAATTCAAAGTCTAATGTTCTAAATATTCATTCAGGTGCCAATTTATCAGATAACTAAGCTAAAACTATCACTAGTGCATTCTCCTGTGCATTGAATCACTGAAGTATTTTTAGCCTAACTTTATTGATATAAATGATTCTGACAAAAAAAAGGAAAAAATACATATATTCAATCCCATCACAAACCACCAAAAATAAGGTTTCACAGCACATAACACATTTTCCATTAAGGTCGCTCACACCCACACGTGTTTTCAATTACTCTGGCTAATAGGAGCTTTGAGCATGTTGAAATGTAGTGGAGCTGTGAACCAATGAGAAGGTTAATAGGGTAGGTAGTCCTGCCCCACAGTGTGCAATAAAACTAACATGAGTGGGGTAGATATCACTGAAGCACATGCTGTCCACGTGAACACTCACTCACCCACCCATTGTTTTATAAGTGCTAAACAATGAGCTCACTAAGTAGTAAGCTTAAATGTTTTGGACACCACCTTAAAGTACTGATGTTACATAATTGTACGCATGGTTATTTGTAAGTACGAGTCAAGTGAACAAACATCGGAACCAAAGCACAGCAACTGAGGTCATGGACACAACAGATTTGCTATTTTTCTATTACCACACGTTGCCATTGAGATATCGGACAAATCTGTGCACCAGTAATTTTAATTTGGCTAAACTGCACCCACCTTCAGTAGTGTAGAAAAGTTTTGAGCCACCCATCATTTCTTTTTATTTTGCTTCCAATGATCCAGAATTTCTTGCCTTTTTTTTAAAAAATAGTGGCATTAAGAGAAATGATTTTTTTATTTTTTATTTTGCTTGTTTGTTAAGGCACTTAACACTGACTGAAATCATTCAAGCATAAAAAAGGCAGCTAACTCAAGAGATAAATTAGTGCTGTGTCTATATAACAGACATACCAAAGAACTGATTTTAAGAGAATCACTTTGTTACTATAAGCCTGTTGCAGAAAGACATTACTTATTCCCATTTTTTAGCTGAATCACAGAATAATGCCAAAGACAACACAGTGTGAAAGGCATAACATAGTATTTTTGTACCAACAAAGAGCTATGACCAAAGAGCTATGATCTGAAAACTGGTATATCCCAGCACGGTGTGCAGTGTGTCCTTAAAAAGTCGGAGGAAACTGGACAAGTAGAGGAGAAAAAAAAATAAGCAGCAGACCTAAAAGTCTATCTATAATAGATGAACAGTATGTAAAAGTCATCGCCTTAAGATATAAGAAAAACCTGCTACCAGGCTTAGGGAGGGTTAGCCATGTGTCTCGACTGGTTGGAGGGAAAACAGAAGAGAGAAAAAAATGAGCTTAGAGGGACTAAAAACAAAAAATAAACTACAGGAGAGGGACGGCAAAAGTTCACGACATGCAGTAGCAGCACACACAGCACATGAGGAATGAAAAGATGAAGAAGAAGGAGAAATGATCATTGCCTCACCCAGGGCCTGAGCCTATAGCATGACTAAAGGAGTGTTCAGGGTCACCTGATCCAACCCCAAGTAAGCAAGGGGCATATATCACTAACAGAACAACTGAAGTCTGAAATATAGCTCTGGTAGGTGTTCATTTAGTATGTGGGGGTGATTTTTTTGTCCTGCTGCTCAGGGAGAGGAGAAAATGACACCCTGCATGACTATTGAGACATCTGAGGAGGCACTCACAAGGCACTCTCAACAGGTAAGACAACCATATTAGCTCCACATCTGAGGCCTCTGTTTGTTCTTTCTTACAACACAGAGACTGACTGCAGTGCTTATATCTGATGGTCTTGGCAGATAGATGTAGTATGCAGCTTCTTTTGGTGTGTCACATGAATATATTATAGTCATCTCATATTACGAATGGTGGGATTTTGAACTGCTGGCACTATATATGGTTACTTCAAATACACCTACAGTCTGTGCAAACTCACACTGCTTACCAGAGGCAACCCAAGTGAAAGCACGGGCTGTGCGTATGTGCTTTTTATATAGCTAAATGAAAACACCACATTTAGAGTTCTGTAACTTTCAAGCAAAAATCTACATCCAACATTTTTTTCTAGCTGGTCTAATTAAGTTTACAAAAAAGGAGGTTCCCCTGAACGGTTAAAATAATGCGAGCATGATCAGTGAGATTCAAAGGCAGACGAGGCCAGTAATGCATGCCCTGTGGTGCACGACGGTGAGTCTAGATCTAAAGTCTGAAGCTACTGCAAGGTTAAAAACAGGTTTCCACAAGCTCTTCTTCTTCTAAAGGCTTACTCCACAAAAAAAGCCTTTTCAAGCTATCAATAATTTATATACTGAAAAAGTCCCAAATTTGAAGCTTTAAAGGAAAAGTGCTTTCGATTATGAAGGCAATTACACTTAGTCTAATTTCCATTTCAGGCATTCAGCATTTTCTCTTATCCAGGGAGACTTAAATGAAAAGATTTTCCCACTCACATCTGCTCCTTAATTAACTTACATTTATTAATATTTGCCCTAAAACGAGGACTAAGTAAATTAGCCTCGATAAAACAAAAACAGACAACAAAAGAGGGGACAGAACTGTGGTGTGAGTTGTTTTTTTCTCCTGCCCATTTCATAATAGATGAAGGAGAAATAAAGAGTATTAGGAGGTAATGAAGTTAAGAAAGCCACTGAATATTAAAGCAGTTACAGCCAGAGGGAAACTAAGACTTAACTGTATTCTCTGCAAACATGTGATGATTAACAGTCATTAGGATGAAGGTGCCTTTAATATTCTCACTTCTAGACCTTTTTGACATCAGATATCTTGAAAAGCACAGGTGGAATTAAACACATTCATGACTCAGTTCCATGAAGTCTCCCAGTAAGCTGTACTAACAATACCAGGAACTTCTATGGCTGAAAGGCAGCCTTATTAATGCGATCAAATCCATCTGTATTTTTCTTTGACAAGCCAAAATGGCTGTTGTGAATGAGCTCCATTCGCCTCCAAACAGCTGTATAATTTTCAGAATAATATCCACCATTTTTGCTTCTGATGATATTTCCAAACTGCAACAGCAGCTCAAAAAGCTCTTTGCACATTTAGAGAATCTCCTGCTGACAAGCACGGGTGTCTGCAGTTGAAGGCAATCGCTCAGTAAACGAACGTTTCTTTTGCAGCAGGATGCAGTCAAAGCTGCAAAAGTACGACAGGATAATAGCTGACCCTGAAGGAGCTGAGCAAGTATTGGACATGTATTATTAATCAGGTTTTATGGAAACCTGTTCCAACAGAAGAAAGGAGCAGAGTAATATGCCCCATACAGCACTATTCCTTATTATTCACAACTCCCTTAACAATATGCCAGGCATTGTATTCATCATTATTTTATGCACAGGAAAAGTGGAAAATCCTGGCCTGGATTTGATTTTACGCGAGGACAGGGATAGATGCAAGCTGCCGGGTTGGCATAATAACTATCTAGTGTGGATGACAAACCTATCATTCTGATGTACAGCTGCAGGAAAATGTTTGCGAGCCCTTTGGAATTACCAGGATTTCCAAATTGATTAGAAAATATGGCCTGATTTTCATTTAAGCCACAAAATTATAGATAAACTTGATGTGACCAAACTAATGTCAAACAAACAGTGCAGAACATTGGCAGAAGCTCTTTTAGCAGCAACAACTTTGATCCCAGAGAGTGCTTAGAGAGACCTGCACAACAAAGAGGAGGAATTCTGGCCCAGTCCTCCCCACAAAACTGTTCAGATCAACAGTAACTCTGTGAGGTGTTGACTGAACTATCCAGGTCATGATAAGCATCTCAACTGAGAATAGGTCAGCAGACTGAATTGGTTATTCTAAAGCCTGATGTAGAATTCTGCAGTAAATCTATGTTGTAACTTGTGGGTTAACTGGAAACCCCTATTAACCCTACGCTGTAACCTTCCAAGTAACCTGACGTGCACCTCCCAAGAAATGTAATTGCGGGTAGAGTCGATGCAGCCCGCAACCTTCCTTCAGTCGAGAGAGGGGCTAAGAGGGGGTTCCGGTTACACTGTAGGATACGGCGTAAATTTCCCACAAAAGCATAATTCAGGCATAAAATTGTGTTGTCTATTTACTCGTATACTCTGGATCATTGTCTTGTTGCACTCAATTGGCTCTAAGCTTCAAAGTAGTGAAGGTTAATGACATTGTCCATCTCAGTGGTTCTAGCCCCTGAGGCTGTGCAACCCCAAACCATGATGCTCCTGCCACCATGCATTAAAGTTGAGATAAGATTTTATATTGGTGTAAAGTGTTTTTTTTTAACTGCATTTCAAACAAAGTGGTTTTAATTTATACCAGAAATGCTAAATTTTGCATCATCGTGCTACAGAACATTGCAGCACATGTGTTGCACAACTTAAGGTGGTCTTTATTTGTTTATTAATCTATAAGTGTTCTGATTATAGACTATCGTGTCTACAGAAAGCCTTCTGTTTCCCTTTCTAGCTTTGTGCATCCTTAATGCTCCCGCTGTGATGTGAAAGTTTCTGCACTCAAGGCACGGCTCTCCCCAATCAATCTTTCTAAAGAAGAGCAGACTTTGTCAGTAGCAAGACATTGTATGCCTTTATTTAGAGGGAGAGGCATCTTTACAACCCACACTTTCAATCTCATCTCCTTAATTGGAATATGTGATTCTAACTAGCTTTTGGAGAAGTGGCCACACAAAAGGTACAGTCATGTAAAGAGGAGTGTTTTCACAGGTCTCTAAGCGGTTCTGTAGAAAACTAATTACACCCGATGAGTCAGCAGTTTTGGGAATCACCTTTAGTAGCAATTACTTGAAGTAATTGTTTTCTATATGACTTTATCAGCCTCTAACATCAGTGTGGAGGAGTTTGGTCCCACTCTCCTTTACAATGTCCCTTCACTTCATTGAGAATTGTGAACATTCATTTATGCACAGCTCTCTTAGGGTCTCGCCACAGCATTTCAATCAGTTGACATCTAGACTTTGACTGGACCATTGCAGCAACTCAATTCTCTTGTTTTTCAGCCAGTCTGTTGTAGATTTGCTACTTTGGCTGATGGAAAGATGGCTTCAACGTTCGCCTGAACTCCTAATTGTTTTGGTATCTAGAGCAGTTCACGGTGGACTGCAAGGTGCCCAGGTCCTGTGGCTGCAAAACAAACCCAAATCATCACCTCTCCACTGTGAGTCCTGTGAAAACTTTTCACATAAACATCCTATTCCCTTCCCAGCCTCAAACGATTACTCAGTGTATTCAATAAAGACTTGAAACAGCTGTTATCACTTTTTCAGACTGCATTTGATTCTTATAACAAAGTGCAAATTCTTTGCAGAAACTCCGTTAATTGTATAGAATACTGTACAAAAGTCTTGAGCAGTGTTTCATTTCTTTAGGTTTTGTTTACAAGGGGCCAGACTTGGAGTCTTGAGCAATGGTTCTTTAGGATTTTTGTAGGTCTTTGCAATTTTTAGGCACTTGTACCTTTGTACCACAGTTGCAGCCTGTCATGAAAACACATTTGTTCCAATTTCTTTAAACACATTTCCAAATAATGTCAAAGATAACACAGATTGAAAGACATAAAATATTATTTTTACAACAACAATGAGATTTCCAAAGAGCTATTAAGAGAAAACTTGGCATATCTCAGCATGATGTTGAGTGTGTCCTTAAAAAGTTTGAGGAAACTGAACATGTGGAGGACAAAAGAAGATGTGGCAGGCATTAAAAAAACAAAACTATCTACAGCAGATGAACAGTATCTGAAAGTCATGTTCTTGAGAAACAGGAAAATCCAGCAAGAACCTGACACAATACCTGAGAGATGCAACGTTGTCACCCAACTACAGCCACAGTGGACGCTACGTCATAGTTTGGAGCTGCATTTCAACATTGTGGTGTTGCCCAATGGCAGCCCACTGCTTCACTGAGTGAATGGGTTAAATGCAGAGAGGAATTTCCCCACGGGGATCAATAAAGTATACATTATTATTATTATTATTAAAGATCTTGTCCAAATTAATGGTGCTATGAATGCAGAAAATTACAGATTATATTTTGATCTACGACGCAATACCATAAGTAAAGCATCTGATTGTCAACAGCTTCATTTTTCAGCATGAATGATCCTAGACACACTGACAATGCAGTAAAAACATACCTGGATTGAAAAACACACAATGGAACTGCCTCCCCAGAGTCCAGACCTCAACATTATTGAAGCAGTGTGGGATCATCTTGTCAGAGAACAGAACAAAAGGCAGAAACATCCAAAGAAAAGCTTTGAATGTCCTTCAAAAAGCCTGGAGAACTATTCCTGAAGACCTTTTAAAGAAATCACAAGAAAACTTGCCCAATAAAGTTCAGGCTGTGCTTAAAAAAAAAAAAAAAGTTGTCATACCAAATATCAAGTTTTGCATTTCTAACAACTGGAAAAAAAAAGTCTTTTCTATGTATGTTTGCACTTGTTTCAATAGATCATTGTACCTATTTCCAATCCCCCCCCCCGCCCGCCCCAAAAAAGTGTCTCAAAATTTTTGCACAGTGGTGCATGTTTCTGCCTATTAGTCACTATTTCCATGATCCAGTTCATGTGGAGGATATCATACCACTGGGGTTTACACCATGTAATCAGGATGGAAAGCGCACGAGACATGGTTCTCCCCCAGAAACCTGCATAGACGACTGCAGGGCTAATCCACATCACTCTGAAACAATAAACATCTTCCTGAACCGAAAGGGAAGGGAAAAGTCTGAATACTGAAAGGCATTTTGTTTGCTCTGACATTTTCAAAGCAGAATGCACAAACTGTCCTTGTTGTCTGAGCAATAAAGGCTCTATGTAATGTTTATATAATTTCCCTAACTGCAGGCCCTTCAAAAAGTGGCTGCAGTGATTTTAAGAGTATCCTGATTATAGCATGTCATGCACAGTTTTTTGGTTGAAGACATGAATGAGGCTGATTTTAATCATCAGATTCTTCAACTTTCCCAACTCTCATGGCATGCGTCTCAGAAGGCATTATGCCATCCACAATTTCCATCCAAATGTAAAGACATGCAGCCAAAACATAAAGTGCAGCAACAGTAAACAAGACTCCTGCAGCCCTTCATATCCCTGCTCTCACATCCCTTTTGTCCACTCGAATTACAGTGGTCTGTAATAGATATGAATAAAGTCGTGGTTTTATAATAGAAACAGTCTGACAGGCAGTTTGAGAAGCAGTATAGAATCATTGAGATAATAACACTGTTTATCATTTTGCTGTTTGGTGGTGGATGCATGCAAAGGATCCTGGAACTGCAGTCGAAGAATTTTTGTTCCAGATTACAGCCAGTGAAATTGTAAAGTCATTAGTATTGACAATCCATGTTATCAATCCTCCTCAGATATAATTTTGTAGTGAATCATTTATAAAAGTCTGCCATTCGCCTTCTGGCATGCATTAACTCAGACCACTAAACAAATACAAAGTTTGGAAGAGGAAGCTTGGTCTTATTACAGAACAATAACACAGAATATTCCAAAGTTGTGTTCAGCTGCGTCTTCCAGAGGAGGACATTCATCACAAAGAACAATGCTAAGAGTGCATTTTGTTACTTTGTGTTTTTTTGTTGTTGTAGAGATTACTTTTGGATTTGAGAACTACACTAGGAAACATAATGAACACGTGAATCTTCCCAGAAACAGAGAGCATTTATTAGAGCAGACAGAGCAATACTGCTGCCTTATTCTATTTATTAATCAATACATAAAAGTGGGTTTTATCAGGTGAGATAAAAAAATGCATTACTAACATATAGATTTGCTTTAGTATTACTTTCATAAAGCCATTACATCTAATTTATTTCAAAATAATTTTGAAAAGATATTCCTCAAAACCAGTTTCTCTCAGAGATTCTTCATTAGAAATGTTTATGTCAAGTCATTCAAAATAATATTTTTTGTCTTAGTCTCTGTTCTTCTCACTGGTCTTAAAGGGGTGGGGCTCAACTGGTATCTACCATACACTGTATATAAAAGATGGCTCTAGCTTCAGGAAAAAAAAAGCGAAGACAGTGTAGAAAATCTTAGAACTGCATTCTTTCAAGTGCCCAGCAGGGGGCGACTTCTGTAGTTGCAATAAGAAGTCACACTGTATAGAAATCAACAGGATAAAGGCCGGCAGCTCCCTTTATCAATAACCTCAGTGAATATTTTCATGAGTTTATGGCCTTAACTGCTAGTTTCAAGTCTTACTTAAAACAACATGGTGTTAATTTTTAAACGAAGATGCCATTTAGTCAAAAAGTAGGATAAAGCAAGGTATCCTGTGGTTCCCTGTGACTGACAGTAACTAGCTGTACTTGAAGAGAGCAGTGTCCTCAGTTTCCCAATCAGTTCTGCCCACTGGGCCAGATTTACTAAACAGGGTAAAATATTGTGTAAGCGCAAGCCCCTAAATAGCGCTCATAGGTGTGTTCAGTTTTATGAGTGATTTACAAAAGTTGCCCTGTTTTCTAAAAAACAGGCACAGTCAGTTCATTCCAACATCAACACAAAGAATAAGCCTACGAATAGAATAAACTACACGTCTACTGCCATCTAAAAACTTCATGTTTGTGCGCTGGATTTAACCTCCTACACGCAATATTGTCACTTTGTAAAAACGAGGTCAAATTGCATAAAAGCTCATCAGAAAATGACTCTTCTGCTTCTTTGCTCTATGACCAGTCTGGTCATCTTTATTAAAACATAATGTTTGTTTTTCTAAATTATGGTTTTGATTAGAGTCAAAAAGGAAGTGGAGTACGTGTCAGAACTGTGAATGAAAAGTAAATAGCCAATTAACACACAAAAGCCCATTGATTTTGGTCAAATTTAAGCCCATGTTTGTTTCTAAAATCTGTAAAAAAAAAAACCCAAACCAAACCAAAACAAAACAAAACAAAAAACGTTTGATGGTAATACATAAAATACTCAGCTTGATGCTTCAAAGCACGACTTTACTAGCAAATTTCAAAGCAATGGCTACATCCATCTATTACATACAGTCTATGCCCCCTACTCTATTTTCTATAACCAACAATTATAGCAGTTACACAAGAAAAATGTGACAAGCTGACTGTCATGAATCCAGCTCTGTATTTTCCATTCACCAAAACAGTTAAAGCTTTATTTGAATCAAAAGGACTTCTTATTGGATTATTTATTCATGTTTCCAGGCCACTGTCACTCAAATCTGATCAAATCACACCGACCTAGCCCCGAAGAAGCAAAACCTCCCCGTATTAAACCCCTTCATCAATAATATTATCAGAGTTTTTTCCCCCTGACCTTTAACTTTGATTGTTCTATATTTAGTAATGAATATTTAATGTGAGTGAAAGAAAAGATGTCTCATTTGAAACTATGTTTTTTTAGGGGTGTTAAATCTTTTGGGAAACCTTCACATTGCTTGATGAGGAGGTGCAACCCAATCAATTTCATCTTCT
>VUQG01045312.1:6284-22185 GCA_015106755.1 Etia nguti | reverse complement strand
TTGGGATGTAAAAAAAAAAAAAAAAAAAAAAAAAAATGTTAATAGTAGTAACAGTGGACAGAAAATAGTAGCTTGTCAAGCTGCAGAGCTGCCTGGATTTCATGTTACCTTGGAAACAAGCACTGGCGCTCCAGCAAGTGAATAAGAAAAGGTAAGACTATGTCCAATCCCCTTAAAATGTTTGGTAGATCCCCTTCATCAATCACCTGCATCAGGCTAACACTTACAGTAAATCAGCCAAAATAAGTGATTCAGTGCCAGAGGAAAAGCTCTGAAGCAGACGCCTGAGAGCGAGCAGGACCTGCCCACTTTGTCTGAGCCCTGGACTTTCTGCGAGATAAAGCTGAGCCTGTCGCGGTGGCGACGGTTAAAACGCCACGGGGACCGAGGAGAAGACTTTAAAACAATGGTTACAGACACAACATCTAATTACACAACAAGCCACTAGATCAATACCTGCTTCTCTGGCAGCACTGTTGATGTCCCGCTTTCTTTAAACTTCTACTTTGTGTTATTTTTTTTAAACAATCCCATTTTGCTGAAACAGTAGAAAGACGAAGCGAAAGCAGTTTTTATGTACATGACTCTGGCAGTCAGTGGAGGACAATAATTTGCTAAATGTTACCACTGATATATTGTAAACACAGAATTGACTTTGAAACAGGGTTATAAAACACTTTACCTCCTGGGTAATAAAACTGAAAACTGCATTCTGTGTGTGCCTGTGTCGGTGTGCGTGCCTGCATGCGTGTGTGTGTGTGGCAGAGGTTCACAGGTGTTTTGAGACGAGTTTGAATACATTTCCATTTTTAAGCGGGATCGGTATGCATGAAT
This sequence comes from Etia nguti, assembly GCA_015106755.1. Classification (NCBI taxonomy): domain Eukaryota; kingdom Metazoa; phylum Chordata; class Actinopteri; order Cichliformes; family Cichlidae; genus Etia; species Etia nguti. Next base: position 21,351 of record VUQG01045312.1, on the reverse strand, counting down.
ATTTTTAAATTGGGAAACTGCGCAACAGCCCCCTTTCGAGATCAAGCAGTACACGATAAAATGGGTCATGTTTTGTGCAGGTGTGAAGCACGCGTGCACACACAAACAGAAGCATAAACATTGTAAATGCTTCTAGTGGCTTTGTGTTCAATACAAAAAAAAGTGCCATAAATGTGTGTGTGGGGAGGGGGGGGGGGAATGAAACAAACTTTGGCTATGATGTATACAGCCTCAGACAGGTTTGGACCTCAGCCGGCTGCTTTGATGTTCAGCTACTTCCTGCTGGAACGCTCGCTCCGAAAAATTTCATTTGCTTCCGCTTTTGTTACCTTAATTGCATCTTCCTGTCTATAGTTATGTGTTGTCAGTGCTGGAGCTGTAATCAGCCACCTCTCGATATTTAAATAAATACAAATAATAAGTATATACGTGCCCTGTCGCCTGACTTTGTTAGTTTTCTATTTTTAGGTTCATTTGAGATGATGCCATAAGGAGGGGCGTGCGCGGGGGAGAGGAAAACTGAGAGGGAAAAAAGACAAACTGTATCCACAGTGACATCAATCCAAGCGAGTCTTTGAGCCCTTTAAAGTGAGCAGCGTTGGCTGTTCTCAACCCCATTAGCCATTTTGAAAGATGCAGCAGCGCAATTAGGCAGTTGGCACGAAGGGAGGTGAGGAGGGAACCGGGGAGTTGTCAGGGGGCTTTACTCTGATAAAACACACAGAAAGAGTAACCCGAGAAGACCAGACTTTAAACAGGGTCATTATACAAAGCTGCTTCTTTTTAGGTCCACATTACAGCAGGGGTGGGGGGTGCATTTTTCATCTCAGAAAGAGATCTATCTAAAATTGCCATAGCTTTAACTAGATGGCTGTTTAAAATGGCCAAACAACAAAATATAGACCCATGGGAAATTATTTGTCTCAAATGTTGGAAGCTTTAATACGATAAAATCAGAGAACTGTTCTATTTTAATTGGCCAAAAATAAAATCTCCTTAGCAAGCAATGAAAACACAGAACCTGAGCTACACAACCTGTTGTTGTCAAAAATAACAACACTTAAGTTAGTCTATAGGAAGAGCTAAGGCTAAATAAAAACAACAAAAAAACTTGAGGTGATGCACAATCACGATCAATGCATGTGAAAAGAAACACTGAAGCACTGGGTCGAGCATCAGCCATGTCAATTATACAGTCGGTCAAAAGGAGCCCAAGTCACTGCATGGCTTTAGTAAGGTGTCTTTGTTTGGCTAAGGGTGAGAGGTTGAGATTTTAATTAGGCAAGCAGGTAGGCGAGCCTGCCAAGGAGAACAGAAAAGGTTAGGGAAGGCCAGGTACTGGTGGTAGATGAAGGGAGGTCAGGAAAACTAGACAGGAGAACCGTGTGCAGTCCTGAACACTCATCATTTTCTGACAGGGGTTAGTAGCAGGTAACTCTGTGCCAAGCTACTGGCTACAGGATGAAAAATTACACCACTTAGGAGGTGCAAAAATCCTCTCTTTTCGGACAATGCTAACAACAACTATTACAGACGGACTGTGCTAAAGGATAAGATATACATACAGTGTGAAGAGGCACCAGTCTTCAAGAATACTAATGCATTTAAAGCCGAACCATTGACATGATTTTTCTTTATTCAGGTTGAGTTCAAGGACGCACAAAATTTCCTAAATGCACTGGATGCTGAGCAGTTGGCACCAGATGAACAGTTTTATCATCAGCTCTTTAAAATGAAAAAGATTATTATGCATCTAGGTTGCTTGATTAAGACTTGAGGGTCTTAGCAGGGAAGAGTCTTACCCTCAGAGGTATACTGGAAGGGCTTGAATGCATTTTCAGGCTTAAAAAATGAAAACTCTTCTCAAGATTTGTTTTTAAATGACAGTAGGGACAACTGAGGACCATTTAAAAAAAATCTGGGATAAGAAAATCAACAGGCCGGAAAAAAAGCATCATCCTTGTAAAACGTGTCGCTGGTGAGCCAGTAAAAATGCCTCCAGTCTTACTGATGTCATCACAATCGTGCACGCAATTTGATCCAATCTCAATACACAACTCAGTTAGCTGTGGCTGGCTGACTTGTCAACAAACATGACCCCAAGACAAGGAAAACAATGCTCTCCACCCATCCACTCGTATGTTATGCTTTCAGGCTTTCTTTACTAGTAGAGAGAGGCAGCAAACTTGATTTCTTTAAAATATGGTCATGAAGTAACAATTATAGTTACACCTGCTGGCATCTGATCATAACACAAGTTTAACTATCTCTGGATCTGGATGGTCTGAGTGAATTCTCTTCAGTACTCACATAGTTACTTACACTTTGGCACTGTGGCTATGCAGTGAGGTTATCCATTTAAAATTATGCTAACTAGCATTAAACAGAGATACAAAGATAAATGAGGCTGCTGGGCTGTCATTGGTTTTGGTCTTAAATCAACCTATCTAGCCAGACCAGTCATTACAAGTGGGAAACACTAATAATGTGTATCCAACATGATAGCAGTCCATCCAACGGTTGTTTAGACATTATACTCAAAACTACAAATATGAACCTCACTTTCTGGCCTGCACTGCACAGCTCTTTGCTGCTCAGGAATGGAGACAAACACATGGATTTGTATTTCAGTCATGGCAACTAAAAAACTCATTTTCAAGTCAAATGAAAAGCAAATTTACTTACAAAAATGACTCCAATATTCCGCATGGCAGTATTTTTCTTCTGTACTCACCACTCTAATTAAGTAGCTGTGTTGTGAATGTGATACTTTAGTTTCATAAGTTACAGATGACATGAGGGGAGAGTGGTGATGTGGCTGTGCCAGAGATGTGTTGAAGGAGAAAAGACCTGTCAATACTTCTGCAGTTCCCACTGGCTGCCAATTTAAATCAACATTTAGAGATTGCTTGATGCCTCTCTTAATATAATTAATTTAATTTAAGACACTGTCAAAACCGTTAGGACATGGCGTTACACTAGGTCAGGGAGATTTACTGTAGGCAGATGTAAAGGGAAAAAAACTGTACTGCAGTTCATCATCACAGTAAGGGATTGTCCCAGATGACACAAGCAGCACTAGAGTCTTCACGCTCATCTGCATCACAGCACAGCCTGGCACTCCTGAACTTTAAATCAAGTCAATATCAGGGGAGAGCAATTTGCCAGCTGTTATGGTGAATGAACTCACTGTTTCGTGGTTCACAAAGACTTACTTACTTGGACATAGTTCGACCAGAATGATGCCAGGGAAACAGGACGTTGCCGACAGCTGCCCGGTAGCTGTACACACCCAAAAGCCCGAGGGCGAGGGCGACCTTCGAGACCCATGAGCACCTTCTTTGAACCAGGAAGTAGATGAGAACCAAACAGAAAGCAGACAGCAGGGAGAGGACCACCTTGTGCTCAGAGCTAGAAGAGGGAAAATGGAACAGAACAGTCACGGGTTGAGAAACGTGCCAAGCACTCAAATGATGAGGAAGGGATTTTGAATTTTCAAACTGAAGTTTATATATTTTTAAAGTAAATGCTCCAAGCATTACAGTTGGCCAAGTAGTGGCTTAAGACAAACCACATCTATGGTCAGTTAGAAAAAAAAAAAATAAATATATATATATCTATATAGATATATATATATATAGAGAGATATATCCTACTATCTATAGATAGTGTCCGTTTCGCTAAAGTCTTTAAGGTTTATATCTTTTGTTGTTTTTCTTTAACATTAACATTAACAACTTGCATTTCAATATATTTATTTTTGAATTTTTGTTATTTCTTATGAACAGAAACCAACTCAACCATTTCACTGTTATTAAGTTGTTTGTTTGTTTGTTTGTTTTTTACAGAGCACCACACAACAACTCTGAATTCTGCTCAGTTCCAGCTTATTATTATTATTTTTGGACTCTGCTAGAGTGGCTTTGCATTACACACTTCAGAATAATCCTTAGTATTCTGAACTGTGAATTCCTATCATCCATCAGTTAATTTACTGTCTGAAACAAGCTGTTTTCTCCTTTCCTTTTAAGGCCACACTCTTGAAAAACCAGATGTCTTCTGACTGGCTGCCTGTCACAAACAAAATGTTTGGCCCACGGGTGGGTGGGACTTCTATCTTCACAGCCAGAGACATGTACCTGAGTTGACCTGACAAATCCAAGAGTAGAAAAAAATATTGATACACCAGATGATTAAAGCAGTTTGAAGCCTTAGCTCCTGGCTCTCAGGGATTACTTGGACATACACTCACCTCATTATTGTGAACTGACCGTGTTTAATATGACAGTTCACCAGTGCAACTGTATATATAATAACACATGAAGAGAAAGCATTACAGGTTTTCATTTGAAGGCTGAAGGTGAGTATTTACTTTGATGAGATGAAACACTGTCAGTCAAATCCTCTAGCTTCAGGTTAAATTTTAAAGAGGCACAGCCCCTCAATTGTTCACTGGATTAAAGTCTGCAATTACGCCACACTGAGCACTGATAGGAAATAGTAAGACATCAAAGGACATATCAAAGTTGAAGCCGTGTATTTAGCCATTAGCTGGATCAGACAGGCAGTGGAAGTTGAATACTTTGAGACAAGATGAGGCATAACGCTACCTGGATCTCATTATCCAAGTAACAGGCACTGCAGGTAGGAAGAAAGGGCAACACTGGACAGGGAAAAGGTCAGAATCCACATCTCTGTTCCACAATGTGATGAATGTTAAAGAACAAACTATAATCCCCCTGCTTCGCACTGCTGTCAGAATATTAATGGCTCTGAAAAAGCCACAGTTTTTACAGAGAAATCACAGTTTTCCTTCAGTCTGGGCAATCTGAAGACGATTTTCTCTTCTTGAATCTTTTTTTTTTTTTTAAAAGAAAAGCTAAGTGGGTAGTTCTATCAGCTTCTCAGCTAGAAAAACACATTTAAAATGTTTTAGTGTCAGAAGAAAAGACTTGCTCTGTGTGTTAACACCACACAGCTTCCATTAGATGTCTATATCTAGCATTGAAATCTAAATGTATTGTTCACTCAACCGCTTTCATTACGTCTACTACAGTAAGCAATATCCTATATCCCGGCTTTCCCCAGAGAACAGGAATGAATTTGCTACATTGATCTGTTACATTTGTGTGTAGGTGGAGAAACAAATTGAGATTGAAAATCTTGTCGCTGCACTGCATTTTAGCCTACTGAGTATACTGTCTGCAGACAAATTGCCTTTCTATAATGAATGTATCCCCATGTGACTGTTGAACTTCTGTCCTTAAACAGTGACAGACGGCTGTTCTTTTTTAATTCTGTTTGATTTGTGCTAAAACATCACGTGTAGTATTTTTTATTTTTTTTCTCCAGATTGTAGTTGTTTTGGAAATAGGCTTCTGTTATGCCCTGTCACCTTCATGTTGCCACATATCCACATAAAAAGAGAAATATACCATACAGCCTGACACAAAACTAATGGGCCTCGGCTTTGCTAGCACCCCAATGTTCATTACAACACCAACAATACAACACTGGCTGTCAGAGCAAACAACATAGTGAAGATTTTGCTGTAGAGCCTTATCAGCATGAGTTTACGACTGTAAATTTTGCTTTGAGTAAAAGAGAAAAAGGAACTGAGCAAATACACTTAAAGGGATTTATGCATGCATGTAACAGATTTCAGATAAACCTCTGAACTTCGGTGTAATCGCTTTTTTGTACCCGGCCCTTTTGTACTGCTTAACACAAACACATCAGAGACAGAACCCTCTATCCTTTTGCTATTCATAGAGTCGTCTGAATTTCCCTTGAGGAGCGACTTAGGAATAAAAATGTTGCCAAGCTAATCTTGAATCAACCAAGAAGCTGTTGCTGTTGCCACTCTCTCTTTGCTTTGCTGCCTAGCTAAACAATAAATGTGCACAAACCAACAGTGATGGCTAGTTAGGTAGTATTACTAGCTTTCATGCATTAGAATTAGAATCAATGTTTCTGTAACAATGGAAAATATGACTGTGCAAGGAAAGCATCACTGTAGTAATAGAACTATAATCGCATCACATTTCTCCTCAACTATTTACAGTTTTATTGCCTTTTTTAAAATTGGTGACTTTCACAGCTCTAATTACTAACAATACAATGATCAAGTTAGCGACTACTTAATAAACATAGTTTAGCATTTAGCAGATAAAAACACTTGTCTTGATACCAGGAGCTAGCTGGCTAATTTGCTAGCAACTGACCACTCGCTAAGAGAAATTATGAGTGCCCTTTGAGTTTTTATTCAGGTAAAGTGACACACTGGAATTGTGAAACAATCACTGGCCACTTAATAAAACACACCTGTTCAACTGCTCAGGAATGCAAATATCTTACCAGCCTGTCACATGGTAGCAACTTGTGGATTTAGGCAATTTAAGCATTTAAGTGGTAGTCAGAGAAGAATGGCCAGACTGCTTCAAGCTGATAGGAAGGCAACAGTAACTCAAATTCCCAGTTGTTACAACCAAGGTATGCAGAACAGCATCTCTGAAGGCACAAGCAGTAACTGTAACTGCTGTCAGCTAGCAACAGGAAACTGTTGCCTGTTCACACAGGTTCACCAAAATTAGACAGTAGAAGACTGAAAAAACATCACCTGGTCTAATGAGTCTAGATTTCTGATGCAGCATTCAGATGGTTGGGTTACAATTTGGCAGTGAGTGTAAATCCACTAATATATGGCATTAGGTGATGAATCATCAGTGAAACCAGTTCATTTATACTGTTCTCCAAATACTGCCTGCATTTTCTTGATATGAATAAAATATAGTGACTCAAATATTTAAACTACTTAAAATTTAAACATTTATCAAAGTTAATATTAGATCAATAAACCCACCTGTTGAGCCAATGCCCAACGTCAGGGATATGAGCCCACTGCACCCCAGTTTGGTTGAGGGAGCGCAGTAGCCGGCAGCAGAGCAGAGTGAATGGTGGCGTGGCTAATGCTAACCACTTCTCTGAGAAAATCTCTGCTTTGGGGTGAGCAGAGGGATGGCGGTCTTTGGAAGGGAGGATATGCTCTTCGTCATTTCCAGAGCCCCTCTTCTCTCTGAAGTACTTGCGGCAGACATCCTGGAACACGGTGAGGCAGAGCGTGTTGAGCAGAAAGTACCACGTTTGGTGCTCTTCCTCTACGAAACTGCTGGCCGCCAAGCTGAAAGTGTGACCGACGGTGCCGGCCAGCAGCAAAACATCCAGCTCTGACAGCGACCAGTCAACCTCACTGCTCCTCAGAGGAGACTGTGAAAGAGAAGAATAGAGAATAAAAAACAGGAGATTTAGAGCAGGCTGTAAAATAAAAAAAATTAAAGAGGCCCCAATGTGTTCGCTTGCACTGCAAGATAGGCATACTGACTGACAAAAGAGTGGCACACTGCCCTGATCTGTCCATCTTTTTCTCAGACAGGTGACTAATAAATCAAACAGATAAACACGACAATTTAGAATTAAATGAAAACAATGTAGTTAAAGATTCAACACCTGAGATGATTATTGGGTTTTCAGCCACAACTGTATTAATTTCTGCACCTCATTCTGTTAAATTTAGGATCATTTACATTGGACACAATTTAGATAGAGAGGAAAAAGCTATTACATCCACACAGGCCCGACTACATACTCAACCTACTTTCACCTCGCCCACCCCAGTGTGATGGCATCACAATTCTCAGTGGGACAATTAGATGGATGAAACTACTGCTTGGGTGATTCACACTAATATAGCACAATACTGAAAACCTCATCTCGTGACACTCATTATATGACTCATGCACTTCACAATACTAGGATTACTGCCTCGTGCTTCTACCAGTCATGTAGCAGTTTATAACAATGAAAGCTTTGACTTGACGCTTTCTTTTTAAAAAAATGACTTTGCCTCATTCATTTATTCCATCATTTGTAGGAAATTCTGTCAAAGTTAGCATACAAAATATGAAATCGGGGCTGTGAGGTTACAATGACCATGACCATCAAATGCTAATAAGATCGGATCTTAAAGTCCAATTAGATGTTTGTGCCGAAGTTTAACAAATATTCCCAAGGTGTTCCTGAGAATTCATGGGCTAGGCATGAGTTACGCCTAAAAATGGCTGTCGTAATAATTAATTAGTATTACTATACTCCTTTGAGATTACCCATGATGCACTGAGTGTTTCCTCTTCAGTCACCTTTCTCACTCACTATGTGTTATAGACTTCTCTGCATTGAATCATACTTGTTATTCATCTCTGGCTCTCTTCTACAAATGTCTTTCATCCTGTCTTTCTTCTCTCACCCCAACCAGGTGAGAGGTGGCCGCCCCTCCCTGACCCTGGTTCTGCTGGGGCTTTCTTCCTGTTAAAAGGGAGTTTTTCCATTCCACTGTCACGAAAGTGCTTGCTCATAGGGGGTCATATGATTGATGGGTTTTTCTCTGTATGTATTATTGTAGGGTCTACCTTACAATATAAAGTGCCTTGAGGTGACTGTTGTTGTGATTTAGTGCTTTATAAATAAAATTGAATTGAACTGAATACACAAAATGGGTAACTTAATTAATTAACTGTGTTTTATGCTGGAAATGTAAGACAGAAAGAGGCACTTGTATACATGCATTATGAGAGTGTTCCAAAGTTTTTCCTATTTGGAGAAATGTTTTGGATTATATGGGCCAATGGTTGAAATGTGATTTGTCCAGGTTACCAAGACTGCGTCTCCTTTGGGGACAGCTCAATAAGTATGTAATGGGAGTATTGATAGTTGGTGTAGAGGCTTGCGCTTCACTAATACTTGTATTTTGGAAATAGTCTCAAACCCTGATGCTAAAAATGTGGACTGAACAGATGTTGGGATGGCTTAATTGTGAAAATGAGCTGGCCAAAGAGCAATGGGAAAGTTTCTCTGACTTCAAATCCAAAGGCAAAGTGAAAACATAACTTGTGTGTACTGGACGTTCGCCAATATTACCCATTAACTTATTACACAAATTGACTTATATACCTCACTTTATGTCAGCTGCCTTGTTCTGTGTTGATGTTTTTATGTCTAATTAAATAAATCAGAATTATAAAAACAAATAAATAAATAAAAAGGTGTCGTGGGGTCACGCTGACCTTGGCCTTTCACACCCAAACTTAGTTAATCTCTGAGTCCAAGGGAATCTTTCTACCTAACTTGAAGAAATCCTTCACGGCGTTCAAAGAGCTACACCGTCTTCAAAAATGGGGAAAACATAAAGCATTATGGACAACATAAGGCCTCCAGCTACAGCTGTCACCAGCGGGAGGTATAAAAACAGTTCAATTTCAAACCTGTTATGCCTGCTCTGTTCACGGAGACCAAAACGAGAACAAGCGTTAACTGATGCATGTGCGATTTACACTCAAATTTAAAAAGGTACACCGTTCAGACTCCTGAACAGAAGTATTACTGGCAAAACACCCGATCATCCTTCACATGTTACTACTGGATGTACAGCAGCAAGTTCCTGCCTTGGCACTGCTGACAGTAACCATGAGCTGTCATTCATAAATTGCGTTCGGTCTGTTATGGATGCTTCAATCCCATTTTTAAGATTGCTGTTTGTCCAATCGAACACTTGTATGCAAATGATTTTATTCACTGAGCTTAAGTTCAGGCTGAGTTCTGCCAGCCTCTTAGCTCAGCAGCAATATTTTAGCCTAACAAACAACAGACATGCATCTTTGCCTGTGTTCACCTTGATGACAAAGACAAGCTGAGATGATATATTCAGCACCTCCAGGCTACAGTGGTGGCTTCACTGTGGGACCGGGCTGTTGCAGAATAATTTCCCCTTACACCAGGTTATTCTTATTGCAACCTTTACACCTATCCCTCTTTAAACAAGATGCCGGGTCATTAAATATTTGGTTCTGGCAGTTATGTATACACAGGAAGAGAAAAACATTACTTAACTCTGGCTATAATAGTCGTGGCTGAATACATTTTCATATATTAACAGTGTACTAACAGCAGGTTGCATTTTTATTAAACTCTTTTCAGGTTTTTACGAATATCTTCTAGATTTAAAAAACCTGACGTGTTCCTAAACTCTCCCAAATATAGTTCTCTATGAGTCACATAGTTTAAGTCAAGTAGAGATTTGTACACAGAATAGATGAACAAACTATAAGCCATCCATGCATTACTGAGAAGAGGACTGATGGCCTTTATGCCTACAACTCCTGTTTTTGAGATAAAACATGTCACATCCCAAAGGAAGCTGTAATATATTTTTCCAGCTTCACTGCTCCTTGCTCTTTCCTTCAGTGGCTGGCAAACTGTGAAATCGGAAAAGCCTGCTGCATACTAATCTGCGTTCATGGCATGGTTTCAAAGTAGATGGATACATACTTAATGAAAGTATTACTTTAAAAAAAGCAAAAACAAGTAGTGACATTTACCCAGGCTAATATAACCAAGCGATGCAGGATAGATACAAATTCACTAAATCCTTGAGTATACAACTTGCATGCCTTAGCAATACAGCAGATGACACATTTATGACTCAAGTTAGTCATCGGTTTTAACAGAAAAACTAGAGCAAAACACTCAAAAGATACTTCAGTTTATAGAAAAGTTATTATAAAAAGTATCACTGGCATACGTATTCAACACCTCCTCCACTGTGAGTGGAGGAGGAGGTAGTCACTGTTCATTCAATGACATTCGAATGAACGCTTTCCAGGCAAAATTGCTATTCAGCTATTATTAGAAAGAACTGCTTCTTTTGATGCATTTGGTCATATCCTAGTCTTGGATATTTTTGATAAATGGGTTGAGACTGGACCTGTTGGAATACTAGTCCCTACTAGACCCTAGGCTGAACTGCTGTCAGTTCAATTCAATTCAATTATATAGCGACAAAAAACAATAACAGTCATCTCAAGGCGCTTTATTGCACCATAAAGAGTCTACAATTATACAGAGAAAACCCCAACAATCAGATGACCCCCTTTGAGCAAGGACTTGGCGACAGTGAGAAGAAAAAACTCCCTTTTAACAGGAAGAAACCTCCGGCAGAACCAGGTTTAGGGGAGGGGCAACTATGTGCCATGACTTCTCTGTCTGCTCTTTTCACCAGCAGGTCACAGAAAGTCTTTCCTTTCTTCCTCCCCACCAAGGCTGATTGATGGCACCAATAATGATCTGACTTTTGGTGTTTTCTCTGTAATATTAGGGTCATATCCTTACAATATATATTCATAGAATATAGAAAGAATATATAGAAAGAAAATTGAGACGACTTTTGCGATCCTACATGGTTCAGATACCACTTGGAAGACAGGACTCATTTTATCTCAATTTTGTTCCCAAGCAAGTCACCCTGACCGTTGAATACAACAAGGATCAGTACATTGTCTCTTTCTATACAAGCTAAACATTAAGAATTTTCTAGATTTGGTCGTCCTATATGAATTGTAGCCTCACTTTCCTTTTCTTAGATGACAGGTGTAGCACCTAGTGTGGTGTTCTGCTGTGGCCCACCTACTTCAAGTTCCAATGTCTTGTGCATCAGAGATGCTCTTCTGCATACCTTGGTTATAACAAGTCGGTATTTGTTACTGTTGCCTTTCTGACAGCTCAGAGCAGTTGAAGCTATTTTCCTTTGACATCAACAAGGCACTTTCCCCCAGAGAACTGCTGCTCACCACTAATTTCTCTTTCTTAGACAACTCTTTATAAACCTTAGAGATGCTTGCGCAAGAAAAACCCACTAGATCAGCAGTTTAGACCTGCCCGTCTGGCACTAACCTTTAATCTAATGCTCAGTTTGAACTGTAGCTGGTCGTCTTGACATGTGTATAATTAGATTTTTGTCTTAACAAACAGCTGAACAGGTGAACCTAATGAATTGGTGGGTGAGTGTAGAATTATAGCCAATCTTAGAACTGGTTTTCTGTTCTTTTGGCTGGTCTACACATCACTTACTGGGTTAGGACCAAATTATACTCCCGTCATGTTCTTTGCTGAGAGTCATATCATATATATCATATATCTTGTAAAAGGGAAGTTTTAGTTTATACATTTAAAAGAAACAAGGTTAATTAGAGAGCTCCTCAGGGCTGTTTTTATTTACTAATGCTAGGGTTATGGGTGTGGTCTTACAGTAAACAAACATATGAGGGTTTTTCATCTTCACATTAATCTGCGAACCATGAAGTGAGCTATGATATGGTCATCTATGGACTTGAGCAGATCATTCTAAATAATGCATAAATATTCTTTAAGCATGCTGAGGGCCACATGTAGAGTAGAACATAAATCGGGACTTGACCTGAAGCCTAATGCGCTGAAGCAGAATATTGCTCTGCCCTGCCAAAGGCCTTTTCATGACAAAACACAGTTACTGATATAGCAAATGACCTTTTAGTCTTTCTAGCCTAAACTTATTGGAGGGTCCTTGATGCCACCGTTGCATCTATGCCACTTAACATCACTTTTCCTGTGAAACCGATGTGTCCAGTATGTGTATGATTTATCATATTCTCCAGGTTGACCACTGAACCTGCCTTTCCATCACGCAGCTGTGAAATGGTAATACTGACTCAGACTGACTTCTGAGCCCTGCCATTTAAAATATGACTTTTTCCACTCAGGCATAATAAGAATGGCCTGTAAATGGCCTGTATTTGTATAGCGCTTTACTTAGTCCCTATGGACCCCAAAGCGCTTTACACTACATTCAGTCATTCACACACAGGTGATGGCAAGCTACACAGTAGCCACAGCTGCCCTGAGGCGCACTGACAGAGGCGAGGCTGCCGGACACTGGCGCCGCCGGACACTGGCGCCACCGGGCCCTCTGACCACCACCAGTAGGCAACGGGTGAAGTGTCTTGTCCAGGGACACAACGACCGAGACTGTTGGAGCCGGGGCTCGAACCGGCAACCTTCCGATTACAAGACGGACTGCCAACTCTTGAGCCACGATCGCCCCTATAGAAATCATATTAAACTCTCGTGCTGGTGACAGACTAGAGTAAGCTCCTTACAAAAGTCATGAGAGACTCAATTGAATCATTTATTAGGGGTTCTTAGCCTTTTTTTGGTTGTTTGAAAAATATAAGCCACTTTTGGCTGTTCTCTTACCCACAAGGGGTCTCCCACAGCAGGTAGCTCCGCTTGTCTAAGTTGGCAGATTTTCTTTTTTTTTTTAACGCCGGATGCTTTTCCTGACGCAACCCCAAAAGAATCAGTGTCTCCTCCTGGGATCAAACTGGGAGTCTTTCGCTTGATAGGCGAATGCATAAACAGCTACACTGTGGAAAGATACACATTCCAGGTATTTCACACTTCTTTGCACCTCCTGTACAGAACTACTTTTTTTAAAATGACCTCACCTTTGGGTCATTAAAACTCACTTAAATGGAATTCTCATCACATTTTTGCTGAAGCAGCAAGTTTTTCTTTTTGTTTCCACCTTGCACTGAAACTAATGAGGACAGAGTGAATATATATTTTGGACAGTTTCCCAAAAGCAGTTATTTCTCAAGCCTAACCAGACACAGCTCTGCACTTAGATCCAAATGGATTCCTGAAAGTACACAACATTATTGTACCTTAAGATTATTTGTCACATTTTCCTATTTTGAAACTGTGCATTTTCCAGCACTAAATGCTATATCTGGTAGTAGCTTCAAACATACTTTTGTGTGAAATCTGTCCAAAAGTTTGTAATTTTGAGCAGATTTCCTCTTGTTGGAAAAATATTCAGGGCTTCCTGGGAATTCATCAATTTCATCCTTTGATACTAATACAGTGTAACAATAAAGCAGCTTTATTATTTAATCTCAGTATCAAAATGAGTTTGTCAGTCATGACTTTGAGGACACAGAGTCCACTAATTGCATTTCCTCCCACAGGTTATTAAAAAGATCTTGGCTGTGGAGATGGGCCATGATTGTAAGCGCTTAATCATCACTTTTGGAACGAGAAATAAAACATGGCATGATACACAACGGCACTTTTATATACACCCTAGAGTGGCAGCAGGACTAAATCCATATGTAGCTTTTAAAGAAATCATTAACATTTCAAATCAATTCAAACATCAACAGCAAGCCAAAGTATGGAAGCTCAACACAGTTGTTCTATGAATAGTTAAACATTTCAGTATATCTGTAGAATGATTTAATACCTGACATTGATTGTACTGTATATGAAAAACTGACGTAGCTTCCAAGTCTTTAACCTGGATTCTTTCTAATGGCCAGCAGGCGGCGACTCTTGTGGCTGAAATGATATCAGATTATTATCAAAGTCGTTGGGTGAATGACCCTCCTTCATGTATGATTTCACTAAACACTTTTTTTTTAAGACTTTAGAATCTCAAATGCCAGTTTGACTTCTTAATGAATATAACATGATGCTCATTTTGTGGTCCCCATGAGAGTCAAAAAGGAGGACAAAGTAAGATATGCTTTAAGGTGAGCCTATCGAGTGACTGACAAGTTATTATATGAGCAGTGTCGGCGTTATTGATGGGCCTCGGGGGTCCAGGCCCACCCAGTAATCACTGTGCCTCCTCAGCAGAATCCTAGTGATACACTTCAACTATGAGTTACGCTAATTCATCAAATGTGGTGACGAAAGTTGCTGTGGACACATTTCTCTCAGTGTGTACTGTGCATGTGTTCTTGTAATTGTGCGTAGTGTTTTGGGGTGTGACTTGAGCGAATGCCCTCTCGTTAACATTGGCTGTCCATCCAGTTTACATGGTCTGCTGCCAATCCTGCTTGAGCATGCACTGTCCTTCGATTTCTCATTTAGCTCCACCCCCTGCTTCTTATGACTGATTTTGGAACACCAAGACCATGATGGAGAAAAAAACTCAGCTGCAGGCTTCACAAATCCATGATCGTAATGGTGGGTAACTATGGAACTGATTACAAATTACATATAATTAAAAATTTGTGGGTCTGTCAATCAGAATCCAGGACTGTAATCCTTCACCAGTTGTTTTTATATAACTTAAAAAAAAAAAAAAAAAAAAATAACAAAAAAACAAAAAAAAAAATAAAAAATAAAATTTATTTTT